>CM053502.1:45861639-45979764 GCA_028627145.1 Eidolon dupreanum | reverse complement strand
CCACGGAGCTAAAGTGAAACATTTATCTCCCACAATCACTCAAAACAAAACACAACACATAAAGTATCATGGACCCAATTAATCTTTGGCTAAGTTCTCACATTGATCAAGTGTGACATTTGATGTAATATGCTATGCAGTTAGTTGCAAAATGATAGATTTCTAAAAAGTCAAGAAATGTTGCTAGAATAGACTCATTGCCATTGAATCAAACTTTATCTCACCCATTTCTTTTCTTTAGCTTCTAACATTTTCCACTCTATCTTCGGAAATTCCTTCCCATTTACAGGAATTTCTTATGTAGCTCATTTTTCCCCCTAGAATATCTCATCTAATCTGTAACTTTAAGCATCCATATGACTCCTTTCACTTAACTTTCTCAATCAGAAGTTGATGATGCTCCTATCACTTTCGGTTTGCACTCTCTTCTCCCCCAAATATTTCCAGGTCCAACCAAAAAGTCATTTGTTTTTTAACATACTACTGAGAGTTCAAGGTGAATACTTATTTTTTTCTAAAATAACTAGTCCACTGTAAGTGTATTTCATAAGACTGTCTCCCCTCCCTCCCACTTTCTATCATCTTAACTCATGTACACAGGTGTCTAAGGTATTCATTTTCTTTTAATGAGGACTTTCACACATATTTCAAAAGGTCTCTTCCCCAATTCCTGTAATCATCTTGGACTATTTTAAAATCCAGTTGTGTGACTCATCAAATCCATTTTTTAACCCAATATGTATTATTTATGTACTGAGCATTGTGTATAGCATTAGGAATACAAAGCTGATTATTTCAGAGCCTCTAGAATGAAGGAGTTCATATTGTGAGACAGACAAGTGAACCATATAGTTACAGTATAATCTGTCATGAAATATAAAAAGAATTTGTTTAAAGACCTGTGAAAAGAGATTCTTTAGTAAGACATATGCCATTTTACAACCTTGACTCTAGTCTAGTTTATTAATCTGATATCTATATCTTTGTTCTCCATCTCTCAATTTTCCCCCTTACCACCCACTAGAACTCCAGATTTTATCTTCATTGAACTTCTCTCCATTCTTTACACATGCCATGCCTTCTGTAATTCTGTGCTGTTTTCCATCTGGTTCCATCTGTCTGAAATATCTACCACCCCTCTTGGCCATATGTCAAACTCCTGTTCATACTTTTTAGCTTAAAAAATTAATTACCAGATGAAAACTTCCCTGATACTGCAAAGAAGGTTGAAATACCAACTCTTCTGTTTTTCCATGCCCTTTGTGTGTCCTATTAGTACCTGTCATCATATTTTATAATAATTTAAAGTGCCATCTCTTTAACATGTCTCTGAGCTCCTAGAAAATAGAGACTGAATATATAAGTTTAGTACTTAGCACATAATAAGTGGTCAAACATTTTTTATGAAGTAAAGATTGACACACGAAAGAGAGAAGATGCTAGAGAAATTCACATCAAGGAAAGGTCTCTTATTCTCATGATGTTCCTTAGATAGAATTTCCTGTTAATAATTGATTAATTTTTAAGAATAATGAAAATCGCCTCTAAGGTCTCCAAATTGTCTAGACAGATTTATTAGTCCAGTAGGTTAACTTCTTTCAGAAGCAAACCTCAAATTAGAGTGCCTTAACACAATAAATTTTATTTCTTGTTCATATAAATTCTAGTGCCGACATTCCCATTAAGTGCTTTTTCAGAGTGGCCCGATTCCATGTGGTGTCTCTCACAAAGTCAGGCTCCACGTAGCTTATGAATTTTCCACCTGTAAAATAAGGTTTCTAAGTTTGTTAAAAACTGAAGAAGAGCTTGTATATTTAATCTCTCAGCCAGTAATTGACACATCAATTATGCTCATATTTCATTGGCTAGATTTAGTCACTAGGCACCACCTAAGTACAAGAGGGCTGGAAGATATTCCCAGGTACAACTTTACACTATGGAGAACACGACTGTTGGTGGTCTATTAGCTCTCTCTGCCCACAAGTAGACTGGCTTAAATAACTGTAGATAGTCGTTATCCTGAAGCTAAGATCTGTTAATTGAAGAGAATTTGAATCTACCAAAATATACATGTAAAGATGACTAGAGAAACGGCTTAATTAACTATGGATTGAATAAAATATTCCTTCTGAAAGTGTTCTCTTTAATTAGGATTAAGACTTTAAAGTTACAATTTAATAGATCTGGAAAATATACAACTATGTTTGGTTCCCTGCATTTTATTGTTACTTTGGAGGAAATATGTTTTAATTCATGGTCAAGTATAAAAATATAGGTTTTACTTAAAGTTCAGGAAATTGGTTCAAGGTACTGGAATTATTTTTGCCTTGGTCTTTGTGCTCTAAGTCTCTAGATTTTAGTGCAGTTGTTCCTCACATTTGAGTTCTGTTCTTCTGTGACAAATAGGCTCACCAGTCTGGCTCAGCTATAACCAAATATGAGTATGAGAGTTTGTTATTGAATTCAAACATGCACCTACATAGTATGTAGATTCTAAGAGAACTAGCTCATATAATTTTCTTGACAAATTGTTTATTGATGTCTACATGCCAAGAAATTACAAGACCCTAGACCTTTGCAAAGTCTAAGTTAAAGGAAATTATATAAGATTTTTCCTGTAGTATATACCAAAAATTTTTATATGCTAATATCAATCTTTTTTACTATCATTACCCCTGCCTACCATTACAACTTGAATATAGAATAACCATCTTATCTCTTCACTTGGTAGATGCTTATTGTGTATTTGTTTCATTTGCTAATTTTAGTACTGGGTATGAATAATACAAATATTAATAAAACTTGCAAAACTGTAAGGTGCAGTTCTTCCTAAAGTTAATTGACACAGGTTCTTTTTTTGAAAAACATATTTTAATTTACGAAACCTCTGAGAAACACTAGTATTACTCATGACACAATTTAGAAAATATCTTTATGTATAATGCAACAGACACTATTGAAGGAAAAGTGGAATAATAGGATAATAATAGTTTTCAGAATGTTTAGATTCTTTCTTTGCCATACTATATCTAGTTTAAGGTGAATTTGCTAATATCTCTGAATTTTGTTTCTCAACCATAAAATAAAATTGTTTTGTGATTAAATTAGAGAAAATATGGGAAATAATTGTGCAAAACACAAAGTATAATAGTTCCTTAATAAATGTGAATTTAACTAGTTGTACTTTAGCTTCCCTCTTTCCAAATCAAAATAAGAAAGGTTTAAAGACTCTAGGCCTTGGTGTTGGTTACTGGATTACAGACAGCCTATCTCCCAAGGTAAAAAAATGCATAACTGTCCACCTAGCAAGAACAGTATCACCTAGAAGATGTGAATATGTACTTTTGAAGCTTCACAATATGAACTCTAACGGAGGGCCTTTCCTAAAATACCAGAAACATTTTTATCACTTTCACATATGCTTAATAATATAAAGGAATAGTGAAAGTTACTTTTGAGGAAAAGTACCTCCATTTGCAGCAGTGAAACAATTATGCTCAGAGACCATATAGAATATTTCTTGTCTACTTAGCCCAACCACAGAACAGTTTATTGGGAAGAAACATATTGCTTGAATATTCAGTTTTGCATTTTCAAAATATATTAGCTGGTGAATTGATAGTTCTGTTTTGTCTCATTCATCTATCCAGTCTTTCATCCTTTTATTCAAACATACATCCACTTATTCAATAGATATTTCTTGAGTACTTACTATTTTCTAGAAATTTTGCTAGGCATGAGGAGTCAGTAGTAAGCAAAATTACATAAATTTCTTACCCTTATGGAATTTAAATTGATTCTATCAGAATTAATTAATAGTGATATATAACATAATTGATCTTAATTCTTACAGTAATTCTATAAGATAGGCATTGTTATCTCACTTTTATGAGTTTACTGAAGTGTAGAGAGGTTATACCAAGGTCACAGAGTTACCAAGTACTGGAAGGACACAGACAGTATGATTCTAGAGTCTGTATGCTTAACCACCATGATACATTGCTATTACTATAGTGCCTTTTATCTGTGCAAAGATACATCTCTAAGGGCTTAATGAAAGCAACTTGAGATTTTTAGTCTTATAAATGCATATTAATTATTTATTGATGGTGTTTTATATATATGTTTTGAGTGTACAGATATTTTAATTCAAGTAATAAAAAAGATTCTTATTTTTAAAGAGCCATCCAATAAAAATAAAACAATGAACTTTTATAGAATACCTTGTTTAAGGCTATAACTTTGCTTCAAAGTTAAGAGTATGAATTTTAAGAAATAAACTCATATAAAATAGTTTTAGTTATACCACATTAGATATGTTGGGTTACTCTGTTCTGCTTGGCTCCAGCTGTGATATTATGTTTTCAAAACCATTGCTTTGCCATCATTTTCTACTATTTCCTCCAATGTTCCTAGTAAGTTGATATGTTTCCAATATGATAGATGTAACAAAATGGCTATTTTAGGAGAGAATTAATGTAGGTATATAGAAGATGAGCAATTCATTTTGTATTTTTTTTTCCTACTTCATACAGGTTACAACACCAGAGTATATGATATAATTGTTTATTTTCAAGGACAGAGAATATTCTCTATTTCATGAGTTTCATTTTTTATGTTTTTCATTTCCACTGTTTTAACAAAAAACCAATTGTATGTCTTAGAAAACAAATATATTTTCTTAAAGCAAGAAGCAATTCTTGGTTTAAGAAAAAAAATTAATTTGAGACTCAAGTAATAATAATAAATATCATTATTCTATTGCCAGCATGGAAGACTTTAAAGTCTGATTTACATTTATTTTCATAAAGCTTCATCCCCCACCTTTTTGTTTTCAATAACAACTTGTGAAAATCAAAAGGATTGAAGATAGTACTTTGCTAGATATTGCTATATATATATATATATATATTGCTATATATATATATAATATCTATATATATATATAATCTTTCTCTATTTTTAAAGTGATATATTAGTCCTTCTTTACATATACTCTATTTTTGTCATAGATTTTACCAAACTTTCTCTTTGTTTCTGTCAATTAGAACATCAATGTAATATTTTTTTCTGGTGTCTTTACTAATTATAGCAAAAATAAAAATACAAACAACAATAATCTAACTTGCTCACCTAGTGAATAATTATAATATTTTTCCCCCTCCCTTCTACTCAACATTCCAGTATACTGAGTAGGGAAGACTAGGCATTTCACAGTCAATATTTTATTTTCTATGTAGATAAACTCTAAATATTAAATTGTCTCCAGACCTTAAACATTTATTTGGACTTTTGGTATCATTTTAATAAATGTTGAATTTTTTCAATTTATTTTGCATAACATATTTTATTTAATTTACATGAAACCTTTAAAGTCTCTTAGCCTCTTTTTATCTATTTTTTCATTGTAAAAGGGGAAGGTAATATCTAATTTTATATGCATTGATGATTTGACATAGTTTGAGGATGGTGCCTGGAATATAGTAGGCATTAAATAAATGATAGCTAAATTAAAATATTAAAAATTTCTTTGACACAGATTTTAGTGATTACATATATCATAACTGATTATTACGTATGGAAATAATTTTTATTCTACGGTACATTCACAGTCATTTAGTTATTGTGTTGAAATTACTCTCCTAGGTACATCTTTAGTACTCTTTGAACCATTTATCTACTAGCATTTAGTCACCACTAACGGTATTCTTTTTTTTATTATTAGTTTCAGGTATACAGTACATTGGTTAGACATTTATATAGTTTATAAAACAATCCCCCTAATTGCTCTTTCTCTCTTCTGACTCTCCACCTAGTCATTACATTAATGTTAACTGCATTTCCTATGTCATGCTCTCCAACCCTGTGACCATCTATCAGCTACTACTAATGGTATTCTTATATGTTAGTAGCTTTTAACTCAGTCATTTAGCAGTATAGAGGATTTGTTCTTCCTTTCTTTTTTAATTGACACATTTATTTATTTTCATTCACTCATCCATTTATTCATTCATTCATGCAACCTTCACTTAATAAAGCTTTATTGAAAAACAACCATGTCATAAAAAAAGTTAACATTTGTTCCTGTCCTTAAAGAGCTTATAGACTACTTAAAGTATGCTTTGACTTTTATTCAGCAGATATTTACTGGGTACAAACCTGTGTTAGATTCTATTCTAGGTGTTGTGAACATAGGTGAGGAAGAAGAAGAAAAGTACCCTGCCTCTTGGAACTTGTATTGTCATAAGAAAAAAAAAAGTTGTATAGAATAATAGAAGGTAATTTTATACAAGCAATAATAGGATACATAAAAGGAAGTATGGGAAACATAATTACCTGATTGAACAAAACCTTTCCTCATGATCAAAGATATATAACTTGTAGAATCTATTTTTATAAGTTGGATTTTTTTCAATATCTCTGTTTCGATATTACTCTTTGCCATTGTCCTGCTGTGCTTTAGTTTGTCCTGAAGCTAAAAAGTCTGAGTATCATAATTGATTTTTATTTTCAGCTTATTAATTCTCATCTAATGTAGTTTATTTTCCCACTTTGGGAAATGAGAGCAAATAATCTTTCTAGCCACTTGTCTTCCTTCATACTATTAGGTTCACATGGAAATTGGCACCTTTCTCCCTCTTCTCCTTTGTCCAATTGAGTGTCTCTCTGGCAAAGAGAACTTCTCAGTTAAAATCAGATACTTGTACAGAAAAGATTTGCTGAATGCCTAAGGCGTGTCTGAGCAAGCTTTACTGCCCTATTTATAAGACAACAGGGTGCTTTGCTTAGAAGGCTTCTTCTGGGAGCCTACAGGCAAGTCGGTTACCAAGCAACAACTGATTTCTTATGAAAACCAAATATAAAAGCCTACATCATTAATTAGATAGATAAAACTAAAGTCTTCCGCTGGTTACTAACCTGCAAGCAATGAAGTTCTGTATCTAATCTGTATAAACTGCCATTTTTATTTTACAAAGATGCGCTCGTTTTAGTCGTTTACAGCAGGTAACTGCTGTGAGGAAAAGAAAAGGTGTGGCTTGTATTAAAAGTTCACTTATTGGTTAGGGCAGATGAATAATTTTTATCAGAAATGAGATTACTTTAGAAGTTCTTTATTTAAGCTTCAGGAAAGGTACACAAATTGATTTTATCTGTTTAGCATAAGCAGTGCCATTTTAGTCTTAGGGTGATGGGAAGAGGACAGAGAAAAAGCATGTTATCATAAGCCCTGAGGAAGCCAAAGCAGAAGAAAATAAAATATATTACAGGACCCAAAGTCCTATAAAGCAGACAGGACTATTGATAGTATTTAGATCCTCAAAATTAAATAGAAAGGAGATAGCATTTAACCGAGCAGTTTGTTGTTGTTGTTGTTGTTGTTGTTGTTTTACCAGAACCATAATGTAGTCACTACTTTAAATGTTAGTCAGAAGCTAGCTGAACTCGTCAGCTCTACTACTTGTACTCTAACAGGCCATGAAAAATAAGTGTGACAGATAATAGAAAAGAAGAAATACCCACAGCCTAACTTTGTTTCTGCTAAGAGATAAGTGATAGATAGGTATAGAGAAGTAGGGAGACCCAGGCCTAACATTATTTTGGCTGAGAGATGAGAGTAAGCTTTGTAGGCAGATGTTACTCTGGCAATATCAGAAAATATGATATTGCTTGAATATTATCTCAGCATTTTGGTAGGAACTGACTCTCTACTCATCCTTCCCATAATGGGTCAAATGTTGATGTCAATGCAGTTTATAGTCCTCTGATAGGTAGGCAAGTCTCTAATAAATACCAGACTATTGATTTGGAAAGTTCTAGCTTTATTTTTGAAATAATAATTTCAATGATATTCTCCTTTCAAGTTCATAAAAGTGTGGTATACTTGAAGGGGAGAATATATTTGACCACTTCTTGTAGGTGTTAGTTTTGTTTTATTTTTTAATTCCCATGATGGATTGTTGTTTTCCTAATTAATCTGACAGGAAGATTGAACTATGTACATTCTCCATATATCCAACTTGTCACTCAAACAAAAGTTGACTGAAATTTTTATCTCTTAAGCAATTATTAATGAGAACATGGTTATGAATATATACCTATGTTTTAGGGTCAATTATATTTATATTTCCTAGTTTGGGTTTTCCAAATTGAGAACAAGGCCTACAGTAAGTCACATAACCTAGAGTATTATATTCAACTACTATCCTGCATCCTCAATTTATTTTTCCGGAACCCAGTCAAAATCTGCACCTAGTGCTTGCCTGTCAGGGGCAAGAGAAAAGCCAGATTTCCATTCTGAAAAGTGTCTCTGGTGATAAGACTGGAAAACAGGATTAGAGTTTAATTGACATTGTTATATATTTTTTTAAAGACAAATGTTCCCATCTGAAATTAATATAATATAGAATGTCATCTGTAATTGAAAAACAAATAAGCAAGTAAATAAATAAAAAGACAAATGATTTAATATTTGATGTGATTAAAGTTATGCTTCTCTAATAGAAATATGACAAAAGCTCTGTTGGGTCCAATTTAGAGTATCACATTTGGAGGTACCTGATATCTGTCTGATGATACCAATTCTGATTATTCAGTCAAAGATTTGACTACAGGCTTCTTGTGACATTACTAATTACTGTTGGCTTTGATCTAATCTACATAAAAAACAACATTTGAGAGGTTTAAAACTTCTCAAGACAAATTGTTTTGTGTCATTAATATACTCAATTTTAATATATTTTTTAAATAACAACAAATTCCAGGTAAGCAAATTAGGAACTCCAGAGCCATTTTCCTACTCTAATAGCCATATCTATTTGATCACCTAATATTTTCACTTCTACTTTGAAATTAAAAAAAAAAATTTTATAATTAATTTTCATGATTATGACTAGGTTCAGAGTCATATTGCTATATATTTGGATGTTTGCAATAAAACAAATTCTCATCTTCAAATATAAATTTGTATGTATTCATCTGTATCTGCCAAAACTTGCAGAGCACCTCTGTTTCATTTAAGATGAAATTTAACTCTCTTACTCCTATATTTATTTTTTTCACCTTTATGTCCATTTATAGTTTTCTCTAGTGCACTCATATTTGCTGCATTTTTGGCCCCTGGATGCAAAACCTCTCCTCAAATTTCTAAAATATTTTTCTAGGCACAAATACTCTTTCACATTTCCAGATTTGGTTTTTAATAACCATTTTCAGCTATAAAGTGTTTAGTGCAATGTCTGATATTTAATAAAAGCTCACAATAGCTGCCACAAATTAGTTTATTTTTAATGAGTGATTATTTGACTATTAGAAGATTATTTCTAAATCATCATTTTGTCATTATCTATTTTTTAAATCTATTGTGTCCTTTCCTTTTGGTTATAAGGAATGAGGGAAATTTTCTAAATTAAAAAGTGAAATATACACTGACCATATAGCATAGTATTAAGAGAGAAGAATGATTTCTATTAGGTATTTTGAGAAAATAATTTAAAACACATTACTTATCTTTCCATGAGTAACAAATTATAAAATGCATCATTTTATATTAACTTATGAAAAAACTTGCATTGTCAAATCTCAAACACATAGCAGTTAACTATGCTCAGTCTTTTTTCCTCTTTTTATCCCTTTCTCATAATATTTGAGTCATTAAATAGTACTTCTAGTGTAAACAACCCATGGCTTAAAATCATCAAGGATATATAAATAATAAAAGATAAAGGAAAGAGTACTAAAGCCATCATTTTTACGTATACACATCTTATTAAATCCTATATTCAAAAAAACTGTACAAAAGCCTGTAGAAAGACATTCAAACACCACTTTAAAAAAAAAAATCTCCTCTTAATACAGATAACAGTTTCAAAGTTAAATGTTTTAGAACTGAGCAGCCTTCTTCAAAATGTTACCAAAATCTATTATATACATTTTACTTTCTAAATATTCAAAATGACAATAGAAAAAAAAATGACAGTAGAAGAAGAAAGCTACCATTCTGTTTTAAGATGCCAGTTCTTAAGACTTCTCATGTACTTGGTAGAGCTTGGGTCATTTAGGAACAGAATTTGGTATTGATCAAGAAGCTAGATTATCTCATCAGAGAATAGAGGATTCAAGAAAACTGCTAAGAATCAACTAAAAATTATTACTTATATATACCTTTTTTATATTCAGGGGATATAGTTTCACAGGTATTATCTATTTCAATGCTGCGGGGTGGGGGTGGAAATGGCCAGAAAGTACTGTTTCAGTCCATGAGAATATAGAGAGACATCTTGCTTTTGGGTGAGCTGTTTGAATAGGTAAATAGCTTGTCTAAGTTTAAACTGATGATTGTATAGGAAATGACAATGCTGGACCTAAGTTTTCTAAATGCAAGTTTAGGACTCTCTTTATTCCAGTTTATTTACTACAGCTATTTTTAAGCAAACAGAATAAAAGTATAAGTATAATCACTTCTGTTAGCATAGAAGCCTATAATCCATATTCCTGTCAATTCCTTTATTTTGCACAGACATTGATTAGACTCTAGCCTAGCCCAGCTAAGTACCTCAAAAATAAGGTACAAGGCAATTAACTGAGAGAAAAAAGGACAACTATTTTAATGTTATTGACGAAGTGATCACAAAATTTTAATTCTAATAC
Source organism: Eidolon dupreanum (assembly GCA_028627145.1). NCBI lineage: Eukaryota > Metazoa > Chordata > Mammalia > Chiroptera > Pteropodidae > Eidolon > Eidolon dupreanum. The sequence continues at coordinate 45,969,117 of CM053502.1, read as the reverse complement.
CTCATTGATGATGAGTTTGGAGTATTGTCTTTTTTATGAAAGAAAGCCCATTACTATTGCAAAGACTATTTAGAAGGGTGACATAAGTACCGACAAATGCTTATTTTCCACTTAAGCAAAATGTATGGAACTCAGTTTATATGAAGAGGTGGAAGATCTAGAATAGCCAACACAATGTTAAAGAAGAAGGAAAAAGACACTATCCAACTTCAAGACTTGCTATAAAGCTACAGTAATCAAGACATTGTGGCATTGGTAAAAACATAGACAAATAGATCAGTGGAACAGAATAGAGAGCCCAGAAATAGACCCACATAAATATAGACAACTGATGTTTGATAAAAGAACAAAGACAATAAAATAGAGAAAAGATAATCTTTTCAAGAAATGGTGCCGGAAAAACCAGACATCCACATGCAAAGAAATTAATCAAACACAGATTTTATGCCTTTCATAAAATGAACACAAAATGGATCATAGACATAAATGTAAAGTGCAAAAGTAAAAACTCCTAGAAGATAACACAGGAGAAGATCTAGAGGACCTCAGGTATGCAATGACTTTTTATATATAACACCAAAGGTGTGATATGTGAAAGACATAATTGATAAGGTGGACTTCACTAAAATTAAAAACTTGCGTTCTGTGAAAGATGCTGTATGAGAATGAGAGGATAAGCCACAGACTGGGAGAAACTGCAAAAGACATATCTGACAAAGTATGCAAAGAACTCTTAAAACTCAACAGTAAGAAAACAAGCAACCCATTTAAAAATGGGCCAAAGGTCTTTACAAATGCCTCACCAAAGAAGGTATACAGATGAAAAATAAGCATGTGAACATATGCTTCACATTATATGTCTTCAGGAATATGTAAATTAAAGCAATGAGATACCACTATACACCCATTAGAATAGCCAAAATGTAAACACCCACAACACCAAATACTGGCCAGCTAGTAGAGAAATGAGATCTCTTATTTATCGCTGGTGGGAATGTTGACTGGCACCACAACTTTGGAAAACAATTTGGCTATTTGTTACAAACTAAGCACGCTCTTATTGTATGATCCAGCAACAATGCTCTTTAATATTTACCCAAATGAGTTAAAAAAATTATGTTTGCTCAAGGGCCTGCACATGATTGTTTATAGCAGCTATATTAATAATTGGCAAAACTTGGAAGTAATCCAGACAATAGAATATTATTCTGCACTAAAAGAAATAGTATATCAAGCAATGAAACGATATGAAAGAAACTTAAATACATGTTAATATGTGAAAGAAGCCAATCTGAAAAGGCTATTTATTGTATCATTCCAATTATATGACATTCTGGAAAAAACAAAACTATGGAAACAATAAAAAGATCAGTGTATACTGTGGTTTGGGGATGGGGATGAATAGGCAGAGCACAGAAGATTTTGAGGGTAATAGGTTTATTTTGTATAATACTATAATGGTGAATGCACGCCATTATACATTTGTCAAAACCTATAGTATGTATAACACCAAGAGTGAACTTTAATATAAACTATGGACTCTATATGATAATAATATATAAAAGTAGGTTCATTGATTGTAACAAATGTACTACTCTGGTTCAGGATTTGATAATGGAAGAAGCTGTGTTAGTGTGGGAACAGCGAGTATACTCTCTGTACTTTCTGCTCAATTTTTCTGTAAAACTAAAACTTCTCTAAAATATAAAATCTATTTGATAAAAAAAATATTAAACTGCCATGTGCCAGGCATTGTTACTGGTCTTGGAAATGTAAGATGTATTAAGCACATGGTACTGATGAAGACAAAATTAAACAGGTAATTTCAGTATATTCATTAGAGTGATAAGATAGTGGTTTATGTATATTGAGCTCTGGAGGAGGTTTTGCCTTCTGCTCAAGCGAAGCCTTAGAAGAATTATGTGATATGGTACAGTAGTATAGAATTGTCACAAGTATGAGGAAAAATGGAAGATCCTTTTGATTTAGCACATCATCAAGAAGACAATTTCAATATTTAAGATTTTTATAAGGTGGACTAGAAGTGCCATTGCAGAAAATATTTTTTATAACTCATGAAGAATTGTTCAGAATACTGCATATTTGGAATAAGTGCTCACAAGGTAAAATTTTAGTAGAACTCTATTGGGTTTTAGAATCACCATCTATAAAAAATTACCAACAAATAGATTATCTTCACATTTATATACTCCCTTATAATGCTTTGAATCAAATAAGTCACTTATCTAGGCTAAAGAGTCTAGAGATACAAAGAGAATTTAAATAGGTCTGGCTACAGGGCTCATGGAAGATAATTAATATCTTGTCTGTCTCCATTCTTTGATTTGTTTTTACTTAGTATTAGCTTAATTCTCAGGCTCCATGTGATATGCAAATGGATGCCAGTAGTTTCAAGAGAATCATACCTTGTACTAACATCAAATGGAAAAGAGAATGCAGTTCCTGCCCAGAACCAAGGATTATTCATTTTTACCTAGGTAGGTTTGACATCCATCCCAGAACCAATCAGCAAGTCAGCAAGATAAAGTTATTCTAATTGATATGACCTGAGAAAAATTCTTCACTTCTAGAGTCAGGGAATGGAAACCAAATTAATATTAAAGAGATGAGGTGAGAGAGGCATGATTAGATACTTGCCTAAGGCAAATAATGAATGCTACATTCAACGTTGTTTAGGTATAGGCCTATTTCATTGATGACTTAAATGACATAGATTGGCCCTTCTTTGGCCCAATGCAATCATATTTAGAACTGCCCCTGAAGAGAAAGTTATCAGTATATGTCAAGTGTGCCATCAGAATTATCACAAGATGAGCAGATACAGTTTTCTACTTCAGGAGGGACTGTTTTAAACACAAAATATGATTAATTTTGACACAAATCATGTTATAGCTCTAATTAAGTGTCCTGGTGGGTTAATCTATGCTGAAAAATATTCCCAGACCCTTAATGACAAGTATATATGAAAAGAGTTGCTCATTCAGACAGGAAATGTGAATGCTTGCACAGTAGCCCATTTTCTTGTAGAAAGGAATAACATTCAGAGCTACAAAAAATAAATGGGGTTGAAAAATATTGTTTTCTTATTAAATACAGATTATCAATATGCTCAAGTTACTATTGTTTTATAGGTCAGTCATATGGTTTAAGTTCCTAAATAATATTTCTTTCAAATACTTGACCTTTCACACACCTCTCTTTATGCTGTGAGTCTGTGCTAAACCAAGAATGCACATTCCAGGACTGAGAAGTTCCATAAAATCCAGGGCCTCGAAACATATCAAAATCTCTTTCCTTAAAAAAAAAAAGATTCTGATTATCATTTGACAAGTAAAAACCATTACACATTTTTTATGATAACAATTTTACCCTGTTACCAAACTTCTGAGGTAAAAATAGCTGTTCATTTGACAAAATTAAGTTTCTGAATACAAACACCTGTTTCAATTCAATGATAGGTAAATAGATATAAAGAATCAGTTGGATCTTTTTTCTAAGGCTCCAGTATTCAAACCACAAGATAAATGTTGTTGTAATCACACTTCACCCTCTCAAATGCAATGTCTGCCTGCTGTACTAGCATTCGATTAGACTTTTGTTTTCAGTTCATACTGTCAGTGATCAAGAACTTTGTAAGAAAATGTATTTGTCCTGATGTGGTTTTGAATATGTGTATGACATATATAATAATAATAATAATAAAATATCACTTTTGTATGTCAATACAGATAAAAATTAAAGAATATAAAATAATGTACTTTTATAATAATTTTTAAAAAATCACAGGCTTTCCTAAGCTAGTTGATTTTTTTGGAAGCTCATTGGCTAAAAATTATTTATAATTTAATATATTTCAGAACATCTGAGAGTTTTAAATATATTAATTAATTCTCCCAACAACTCCATAAAGAGGATATTATTATTATCTCTATTTTACAAAGAAACTGAAGCATGTAAAGTTTACATAACTTGTTCAGAGTCATGTAGCTGATTAATGACAGTAATACCATTTATACCCAAGCATTCTGATTCTATACTTTGCACTCTACCTCCATTTAAGGAAATAAATTCTCTTATAAGGGAAATATTCATGTTTGAAAGAAAATGTATTACTGCAATTTAAAACATATATATATGTTCGTTCCTATATGATGATGATAACAAAAGTGTATATAGTGGTTGCCATAGTTTCAACCCATTTATTTAGCCTTTAAAGAAGCCAAATCATATATATAATGATACTTTTTTGAGATGGCTGCTAGATCTGAGCCTCAGTTTACAGACTTTGAAGTACCATGTCCTAGGTTTTGAGACATTTAATGTCCTATAGAAAAGAGAGATTGAGATAAAAAGGGGGTAGATGCCTGGGAAGGAAATGCCTGTAGCAAGAACGTAGCAAGTGACTCGGGTTTGCTGGGGAACAGGAGCCTTACTTGTGGCAGAACAGTCTGTGGGCAGAGGAGTAATGTTAGAGGCTACGCTCACTCAGAGTGCTCCTCTCACTTGTAAGCTGATTTTTTAAAAAATTGTCTGTATCTATCTAGTACGTCATTGCTCACTGGATGTGGTCTGTTACCCACACTTCATAGGTTAATAAGAAATAACTTGAAGACTTTCCTGCTTTCTTCTCGTGTTGTTTTGCTCTCCTGTTCTCTCCAACCATTTACATAACCAATATCTGAGTTGCCTGCAAGAATTTCACATCTATGTATTGTTCTTTTCTTAACTTTCTGAGAAAGACAAACAGCTTTAACTCAGTTAATGATAGTGAGTCGAAAGTATGCCATGTTCATTTTCCAGCTCCAGATATTTTTCACTGTATGAGGTAGGTACTTCAATTTTTCACCCTGAGGCTGTGTTTGTATGAAGCAAAGCAACAGTAAATTTATTAAAGATTAATTAAGAAAGATAACACTACATATAATTTTAGACCCAGATTGCTTAAGTTTTTTTTCATTTAATGGGAAATTAACCCTGTAGTTTCTATAAATACAGAAATGTTTAGAATATTTTATTCATATGTTAACTAAATAATAATTATTCATGGCCTACAATTTATCAAATGTTGTATTATGCTGTTATATCAATGAAAATATACAATATCAACCCTTAAGGAGGTTTCAAACTAATAAGAAATAAAGGTATGTGAATTGGAATATTTTAGAATTTATGTGCCAAAGTGCTAGGGATTTTAAATGCATTATCTCATTTAGGCATCACAATAGTTCTAAAATTTAAGTACTATTATTATTCCCATTTCACATATGAGTAAAACAAATTTATAGATGTGAAGTAAATTTTACAAGTACTAATTGTTTAGCTTATTTACAAAGTTTACTTACAAAGATGGCTGCCATCCATCTTTTGCCTCCCTGTACATCCATGTAACTCTCTGAATGGCAGATGCAATATTTTCTGTCAGCCCCTTCAGTCTGCCCCGACTCATGACTTCTGTCCCAGTTTTGAGCCCTGACAGTTTTTGCTATCTGCCTCTGGGTGACCTGAACATCATATAAGAAGTCCAGGCTACTCTACTGTAGACAGAGACCACATGAGGAATGTGTGGAACCAGATGTGAGCGGGAAGAGCTCAACTTGGAGTCCTGCTGGATGTAGCATTCAGATGACTCCAATGTAGCCCAACTATTATCCAACTGCATTCTCATAAGAGACTCCGAACAAGAACCATCTTTCTGTGACCAGTTAGTTCACAGGCTATGAGTGATAAATTATTTCAAGCCACTAAGGTTTGGATTGGTGTGCTACTTCACAATAGATAACTGGGATGCAGAGTTACTAACATACTCTCCTCTCAAGTGTTCTAAAACAAAAGACTTCAAAATAATTAAACCGTTACTTACCATCATTAAAAGTTTCTCATCTCTCTCCTATTTAATCATTTTATTATAAACAATATTTACATTTTACACTTTAATAAATTATAATAAATATAATTACTAGTTATTCACATTCTCTATTATTTATATTAGAAAAATTTAAAATTATTAAAAATTATAATTAGAAACACAGTTTGTAATATTTTATCCTTACCTAAATTCTCCCATCCTAAGCAAACTCTTTTTTGGAGATCATTACTAAATAATAATAAAACAAGATGATTTTAATGGTAAAAGAAAGCATTGTGTATAATGAGAATATAAGGTAAAAATTACTTTCATGTGCCTAAGGATTCAGAGAACTACAACAAATAGATATGGCATAAGTATCTCCAAAATGACAGCAAATGTCAACATTAAATGATGCAAAAAAGCCTAGTGTACAAAAGTTTATATAATTATATATGTTGGAATATTGTGCTGTGAATCAGGTCACTATAAAGCAAATCCAAACTCCTATGGAATCAATGTGATAAAGGTGAGGAAGGCATCACTTCCTGATTAGGAGTCATAAAAAAACACTAGAGGCACGGCCAATGTCACAAGATAAAAAACAAATCATTTTAAATTACTAAAAATCATATTTCAAGTACCACAAAATAGATATATATGTTTAGCTAACATTGTATTTCAGATTGGGAGCTTTATTATATTTTACGATGAGTATATAGAATATAAAATACAATATTACCAAATGATTTGACTGACTATCATAAGGTTCATTAAAGATTTAACTGATTTTACCATCACTTCTTGTAAAATTTAGAAAAAGGTTGGGTAGACTGTTTGATTTGTTCAGAAGAAGTTTAAAGCTGATGAAATCTATCCCTTAAAATTCCCTTAAAATTTTTATTTTAAGCAGCACTTTATTTTTTTTGACAGGTTTGATATTTTATTTTATAATTATTTTTAATTAAGTTTATTGGGGTAACATTGGTTAATACAATTATATAATTTTCAGGTGTATATTATATTTTGACATCTATATATTCTATTGTGTGATTACCACCTAGAGTCCCATTTCCTTCAGCTACCATATATTTGATCCCCTTTACCCATTTCACCCTCCCCCTACTCCTCTATATTGGACCCCTTTTATCTCATCTACCTCTCCCCTCTTCCCCCATCCACTACTGTCTGGTAACCACTAGTCCATTGTCCATGTCCCTGTTCATTTGTTGCATTTAGGTTTATATCCCACATATAAGTGATATCATATGATTTTCTACTTTTTTGTCTGGCTTATTTCACTTAGCATGATTATCTCGAGGTTAAGCAGCACCTTGAATCCTCTAAACTTTCCCACAAATCATTCATTTAGCTCTTCATTTGACAAATATAATCAAGTACATATTATGAGCCAGGTATCTTCCAGATACTTAGGGTAGAAGGATGAACATTTCCTGTCCTCATGGAGGTAATACTCTGGAAGAGAGGAGAAAAATAAACATATGATAGGAAATACATCATTTTGTATAGTATATTACAACTAGATAAATTCTTTAGCACACACAAAAAAAATGTAGAGTAGCATAGGGGGTATCAGAGGTGGAAGTAGCATGTAATACAGTTAAAAAAAGTAGACTTTATTGAAGGAAGTGAGGGAGAAAGCTATGATGAGATACAAGCAAAGCTCTTCTGGTACAAAGAAGAAAGTCAGAGTCTCTAAGTTAGCAGCCCAATGTGATCAAGGAAGAGCATACCAGTATGGCTGAAATAGGGTGAGGAAGAAGTAAAATATGTGAGAAGGACAATAGGGAAATGTGCAGTAAAGATCTTTGACTTTCACTTTGTATCAAATGAAGAGCAATTAATTGCAGGAATTTCAGCAGAAAGTTATTTCAAAATATTACTCTGACTGCTTAACTAAAAATAAAGTCTAAAGGTTAAGGAGAGTACATAGAGGGCTTTTGCAATTATCCCTGAAAACACTATTTATGATTCAAACTGGTTTGAACTATCTCTCTCTGTCTCTCTCCATCTCTATCTGCCCATCTCTGGTCTCTCTGAAGGAGGCAAATATTCATATGCTTCTATATACATATAGTTATGAAAAAATTAAAAACAGTGAAAAGCAGTGTGAAGCTCTCCTGTCTCTTAGCCCAATATCAACTCATAGAAAAGCTTACTTATATGCCACCAATTTCCCACCTTCTTCCAAGTTCCTGGGTTATTTTGAAGCAATTTTATGTATTTTGAAGATACAAACTACAAGGTTTATTGGGTTGGATGTAAGGTATCGGAAAAAAGAAAATGGTTCTGGCTGAACCACAGGGTTTTGTCCAGAGAAACTGGGAGGATGGAGTGAACAACAGCAAAAATGGAGGAGAATTTTGGATGTTTAAATTTTGAGTTGATGAGTCATCGGAAATTTTGGAGTACATTGATTTTGGTATATCTATTTACTATATCTATTCAGACACTCCTGTTGCAGCATCTAAATACCAGAACACAACTTTAGAAAGGCTAGCTATAGATTTTTGGCAAATGCTCTTTGTAAACCTGTTCCTCTTTTTCCTTTTCTTAGCTTTTTTTCTTTAATTCTTAAGCAAAAAGGGGCTCAGAAATAACCCTGTTGCCTAGTATGAAAAATTGTTCCAGAAGTTCTACTAGGTGGAGGTGAAGATTATTTATGAAATTATTAATTCTAATACATGGACTCAAGTGTATAATTCGATAATATGTTATATGTATATTGCATTGCATGTTCACCACCCAAAGTTAAATTACCTTCCATCACCATACATTTGACTCTCTTTGTCCTTATCTAACTCCCTTTCCCCGCTTTCCTCTGATAGCCGCTAAAGTGTTGTTAGTGTCCATGAAACCTATATAATTTTATTAACCAATACTACACCAATAAATTTAATAAAATATCTAAAAACATCCTGAACTTAAAAAAAAATAATATAATAAAACAACACTTGGAGGGTCAATTCCTTTTACCTTTTTCTGTTGGCTTTGAAGAAGCTTTACTTCAAGAACCCTTAGTAGGTTCACCAAGGAAAACATTGATGATTTACAGAATTCAAAATACAAATATAGGAGCTGCCCATTTTTAATTATCTTTATGATTTCCCTATTCTCTCATAATAAATTCAGAAATCTTATAATGAATTATAAAATTTTAAATAAAGACCTGTAGATTTGGCCCCAGTTGAATGGAAACTCCAAACAGAGGCCAGATGTTTATTGTTTCATTGAAAATAAATCAGTTTAACAGACTATTACTAATATGGGCTCTGGAATCAGTTAGGCCTATATCCAAGTTTCAGCTTTGTCACTTCCTAATAGTATAATCCTGAATAAGTTAGTTCACTTTTTAAAGATCTCATTTCTCAGTTCTAAAATAAGAGGAAAAATACCAACCTTTTAGGTTTTTTGTGAGGATTAAATATATTATGAATATTAATGAATCACAAAGTACCTTGTATAGAGTACTTGCTCAACATAGTTAGCTGTTATTACAATATAAGTAAAAATGAACTTCTAATAACTAGGCTGGTTTTTCATCATTCCAAAGTACAGAGAATGGTAACTTTAACCAGATGTGATAACAAAATACCAGAAGTCTTTGTTCAAATACATATAGTCTAATAATTTTAGATAGCACGGACATTAAATCACAAACCAAGGAGACTCAAATGAGTATCATTGCCTTTATGTATGCGTAAGCATTTCCTTCACCTTTCTGAAGCTTAGGAATGAGAGACAACTTTAGAAACTTGTAAAAAATGGCAAGAATTAGTCCCGATCACACACTGATCACAAACCTCTAGAAAACTCAGAATAGAGAATGGCCTTCTCTTGCTCAGGGGAACCATTATATGGCCTAGTAATTATGTAGCCTTTCTTTCAATACTTCTGTGAATACAAATGAAGTGTTCAGGTGGAATTTCCATAATAGGTAACTGCAGCAATCATCATGAACGAAATTTTTTTTTTGCATGATGACAATTCACAAATTCTATCAGTGAGTAATATATAAAAACTGGTAAATTTTATAATTTACATTTTAAACAGCTTTTACTTATTTTTATCTAAAAATTCTCCTGAATTCCTAAATGTGAATTCTTTCCATTTTCTCTTGTTGGATGCAGCAGAACAGATAATTTTTTTTTTTTTACAAGATGGAGAACAGCCTGTACTTTAAAATTTCATATGTAGAAAACTAATTTCATGTCTATAGGTAGTATTGTTATGAGATAAAGGTCACACATATGTTTTTTGCAAAATATGGAAAATGTATTCTATATACTTGCTTTATCTTAACTACAATTATATGGTGAAGTTTCATACAGATGAAAAGATTACTCAACATAGTCAACAAGTAAAAATAAAAGAAAATGTGCTCTGTTAACTTCTCTAATTTCACGAGGAAAATACTAGAAAGCCAACTTACTATATTTAGTTATTTGCATTTTAGGCACAGTGTTTTATTTGCCTATTAAATAATAGTATCCCCTCTTATTAATGTTTATTTATTTCATTGATAGCCAAGATGAAGGCCTGTGATGTAGGGCTAGGACAACTTGCAACTCCTGTACAGGAGTTTGGGTCTGGAGTGACTGACATGAGTATGAAGGAGTAACTGAGATTTATGTATGAGAGTCTGTCACCATGGCAGCATGCTGATACCCCGTGTATTACAGTAGATTGTGGTGTGTACAGTAGCAATTCTGGTGATATTGGAATCTTGGCTGTATTGCTCCTGCTACCTTACCTCTGGAAAATAAAATAAAAGTTAAAAAGCAAAACAATTATATGTAGGAATACATGCTATAAACACAACATTAAACTAAAAAGAGCCCATGTAAGTGTGTGATGGGAATGTAATTTAAATAGAGTGGTCCAAGAATGACTTTCTGAGAAGGTGTCTTTTGAGATGAGATTTGAATAATGAGATGATACAAACCGTGAGAATAATATGGGATCAAATGGATCAAATGAAACATATGGCACGTGGAAAGAGTCTCTGAAGGAAATAAGGTTGGTATGATCTAGAGAAGGAAAAAAAAGGCCAATGTATAGTAAGAGTGAAATAGAATGGCATGAGATAAGGTTTAATTGTTGTGTAGTGTAAGGAAAATTATTATATTTACAACTGTCGTCAAGACTGTTCTTAAAGAAAAGAAAATTATTTTGATCTAGTAAAATATCCAATATTTTTGAGAGGCAAAGAAGAAACAACCAACTTCTCTGCATAGGAATAAACATGAATTTGGAAGAAAAGTGAAGAAGAGCAGAGAAAAGAGGAGGAAGTGAGAGCCAAGAGGCTCTTTGGAATGCTGGAGCCCAAGCTGATGAAACTAAATCCAGGTCACTTTAAAAACATTAATTTATCTAAAGTTTAATTTTAAAATTTCTGTCCTATATGCTGCCACTTAAGCATTACATCATAGCTTTTATTAAAATTCTACTACATACAGCTTCCTGTGTTGAATGCTATTTTGATTGGATGTGGGCATGGATAAGTAATACAACTATAGGATATAAAACAGAGACTAAGAATTCTACAAAAGCCAGAATTGTTTTTTCTGTTATGTAAAGAAACACTGAGAACTCACAGAAAACTTAGTTCTAAACAGCTTGATGATGCTTTAAGAAATAGGGTGAAAATATTCTCTGCTACTAATACAATTCCAACCTCCACCTCTACAAAATATCACCTTTCATCCTAAAAATTATGGGAATTAAAATTTGTAGAAACAGAACTTTCCTACACATTTATTGATGATTCTTATTGGCATTTTTCACATGGGGTAATCTAAAAAGGAAACCGGTTAAAATCAAATAGAAAATCAGAGAAACACACTTAAGTAATCCTGAAGAGATACTAAAGCCCTATGAAATGACGTGATAGTCAAAATTACTAAGAATTCTGTTTACATATCTTTGCATTCAATTGATTGCTAAAGATAAAATCAACTTTATAGTTATAGAAATACCGTTGCAGTGCATTGACCTCTGGATAAACAACAAAACTGCAGAGTCCAGGATTGGCTTATATTTTTCACAAAAATGAATATATAGGTTCCTCATTTTGAAATCAGTTTACTTGTTCTTAGGTGGTGGGAGCTGAAAGAAACAAAGCTGTCGACTCCACACTATTTTGAAGGTGACATCTGCAAATGCAGGTTTCATTCTTCCATTGTCTGAATCACTTTAATCATTCATATTTGCAGCTGTTTGAAAGGATGCTCTGTTTGCATCCTTTTCCTGGGGACAGAGAAATGAAACTGGCTATTCATTTAGTCCACTTAGAAAAAAACTCAAACCATGTATTCTGAGATACAGAGCCTATGTTTTTGGAATTGCAGCTGTTTTCTAGCACCGGTCCTTTTATCCTTCAGAGAAGGAAAAATGAAATAGCTCTATTTATTGCTTAGAGAAATATGTATCTTCTTGAATTTGCTACAATTAGATTTCTAAAATTGAATGCATTGAACTTATATCACTCTGGGGTTAAGAAATAATAAGACATGTGCTTGATTACTGGAAAGGATGTTCTTCTCCATATCTCATAATTTTTAAATTTATTCAAGAATCATCACAGCTATTTTCATCAATTTCTGCCCCCCTTTGGCATTCTGGACACTGTAAGGTCAGCATATTGGTTGTGAAGAGAATATACTGTGCTCCCTGGGAGCTGACTGTGTTGTCTGAATTTCTCTGTTTTTAGTATGGCATAAGTTGTGAATACAAGTATCCAATAAATGTACTGGTAATTTCAAAATGTACAAAAAATAAAAATATTATATAGATTTTGTAGGCAGATTTTTGACTAGAGGGAACAGCTATAGAACTGATATTAGAGTTGTCCTGAGGTCAAAGGCATTAGATAAAACTATCTTATCTGCATGCATAGTAGGGGGACCAAGACAGACTGTCTTTCAGATTCATTGGCTTAAGAACTCTGTGTGATGAAAAGTTATATCTTATTTCTTATGTCTTTAAAATTCTTTGAACAGAAAATTGAAAGTGTACAGATAAGAAGAGTATGGAAAGGATTTAAAGCAATCTTCTTGGATGTGTATAGCACAAGAGCACCCCTTTATTAGTTCCTGAAAACAGGTGGTTTACAATTTACTCGACAATCATGAATATTCCACTGTAATCTTATATTCCATGACCAACGATCCATTTATTCATATTAAGTGTTTACTACTGGTGGAACATTTAAGAAAGACAGCAGAAATTACCAAAATAGTCATTGTAAGGAGAAGCACCATGTCAATGTAATCAAGAATCTGAAATAGATTATTATCTTTCAGAAACAACATTACAAGTGGCTTACTCTTCAATTATAATGTTAGAAGATTTAAATATTAAAAACAATTAACTAACAATTTTGTTGAGTAATTATTAAATGCCATTCTAACCAGTTTGCTGAACAGACTGAATTCAGTGAAGATGTAGGTATAAAATGGTTTTATTTCTTGCCAATGGCTGCTTTCAGCCATGTTCTGTCAAACCTGCCTTTCCAGGCCATTAATGATATCTCGGGAAGATATCATAGCTTCTCAGTCATTTTTAGTCCTGTCTACTTTACTCTGTTTAGAAACTTAAATCTTATATTCAAGTCAATGGTTATTTTATCCCATTTCCCAGCCACACCCAAGCTGAAGCTTCAGGGACTTGAAGTAAGCTAGTATGAAAGCCTCAGTGGAAAAAAAAATTCAGGGTTCCCAGGGAGAATGAACTTGAATTGCTATGTAGAATACTTGAGACTTGGTCCCCTGTGGACCATTGAACCCCAGTAGATAATGAGAGTTTTTCACCTCTCTTCAGTTATGATGGAAAGTGAGCTGTGACTTTCTTCTTCCTTTCCTCTGGATTCTTTTACTTGCTGATGCTTTGGGATTTGCGTAATTTGAATTGTTTTTGTCCTTATTTGGTTCAGCTGCTGCTCTGATTAACATCCTCCAGCCCTCTCTACAGTAGGCTTCCAGATCCTATGGAATGCACATGTAAGATCTTTATAATGTATTTCAAGATCTCTTCATTGCACAGGTCCCTGTACAATGTCTCACTTCAATCTTTTTGAGATTTCACCCTAGGAAGTTCACCCCTTCCTCTAACTGCTAGGGTCTTCTTTTTCAGGAATAAGATATTGACAAGATGGCTAAAGTCTTACTACTTTGCATGGTGCCTACTCAGCTCATGTAAAACTCATGTATTCATATCATGTCAGCCTGGGAGCACAGGCTGCTCCACTGAGCAACTCTCTGCTATCTACCTTCATATAGTCTGCAATTCTCTTCTACCATTGTTTATATGAGCACACAAAGTAGATCAGAGAGAATGCTGTATATCACACCTCTATTCAGGGTATGAGATACCAATCTTGCTGTCTTGCAGTCAACAAATCTCTATATGGAATTCTCTTGGAGCTTTCTTTACATGGCTTGATACTTCCCTGGTAGACTGAAAACTAATGGCTCTGCAAATCTCCCCTGTTCTTTGCACTTACATAGCCTAGGGATTAGTTAGGGCCTGGGATGATGGTCAGGGTAACATAGTCTCACAGACTTTAAACAATTTTCTCCCCAGCTTTTTTAACATAGCCATTTATGGAGCAGCAGAAAAAGTACCATGTCACTTGGTTCAAGGTTTCAAAAAAATAGTAATTTGATTTATATTTATAATTAAGGCAAGCAAATAAAATAAGAGCCTATTTGGCTTCGTGTAAAGATGGTATAAAGTGTTAATCATGTGGATGCTGTATCAGAAATTTCTGCCGAAATTATTCATTTATATTCAGAAAACTTCTTTTCTAACTATTAACCCAGTATATACCCACTGTCACAGGAGTTTGCCAAATAGGAGATTACAGGAGGAGACAGAGATTCTGATGATATATGGATTACAGAAAATAAAGAAGAAGATAAGAAAGTCCAAGTGAGAAAAAACTACAAAGTTTTTCCTTTGGTGGACATCAAAGTTAAACATGAGGAAATTCATAAGTGATGAGCTAATAGCAAAATTGCCTTGGAAGAAGGCAGCACAGAATATTTAATTCTATCACTGTTTCTTCATTCACTATATAGTTAATGAATACTTACTTTTTGTCATTGAACACTTACTTTGTGTCATCCACTGAGATAATGTTTAGTTTGGGATATATCTTTTCTGCCCTCATAGAACAATCATAAAACATATAAGGAGTTATGTTATAAGGTTTTAAGTGGTAAAAATATGTGTCAATGAAGTCCACATTACAAAAGTGCTATAAAAGGACAGAGAAGGGTATGAAGGTGGAGGCAGAAACATGGAGACATTTTTGGCTTTGAGCAAGAGAGAGAGATTAATCATGTTTATGTTCTGTTACTTAATATTTAGATAGCAACGTGGAGGATGGACAAGATAAGGGTTAAGAGTGGAAGAAGAAATAATAATTGAGAGATTACTGAAAAAATGTGTTTCTTAAATACTTAATCATACCAAAAGTTAGTATCTTACTAACATATGATTTTAGAGATATCAAGGTGAATAAGATATGGTTTTATGGTTTCTAAAATTAAGAAACCTAAATTCTGTTACGGGAAATTAGTTATATGTGTGTGTGCATGTGTGTGTGTGTGCACTTGTAAAGAATAAAGATGCTAAATGAAATGACTGGTGATTTCTGGCTGGTTAGGTTCATAGTCTATAAGTTCTTGGTGTCATAGTGAGCTATAAGAAATAATTCTTGAGTATTTTTTATCTATTTTTATTCACTCAACAATGAGTAACATGTTTTCATTCATTTTATAACAGAAATAATGTAGGGTAATACAATATAATAAATTACCATAAAAAATTCGATAAAGTGTCCCAAATAAATTAAAATGCCCTAATTTGGGACTTATTGTCTCACTCTATTGCCCTGAGCAAGCAAACCACTTAACTTCAACCTTAGTTTCCTCAAACAGGGAGCTAACAATTATTTACCTACCTCATAAGAGTGTGAGGATTAATTAGTTAATATTTATAAAGTGCTTTAAAGAGGAAAGGAGCTGAATAAGTAGTGCTATTAATAGTACAACCACTTAATTTGATTTTAGTGTTTGAGAACAATGTGAGTCTAATTCTGCACTTGCCACACAGCTGTGGTTGCTATGCCTTTAGAATGAATTCATAATACATGAATTCTTGGTTTCTGTAAGAATGGTGCCTTATAAAGTAGCTACTACAATATTAAAACAATATTCTTTTTAGACGACTGATGTTAACATGGACCTGGAACCAGGTAACTTAAGCCCAGAGAACCTTCACCAAACAAAAATTGCATGGATGGAGAGAATGGGGCACGATTTCTACATAAAATGATAGCTTGCATTTATTCAGCTCTTACTGCTTTGCAAGCACAGTTCCGCCTTATGTGGATTATTTACTTTAATCCTGACACCAACCCTATGAGGTAGGCACTCTATTTGTTCCATTTTACATGTGAGATATTTAGTTTCATAAAAGTTAAGTGACTTGACCCAAAATCTATAGCTATTAATTGATGGAGACAGGATTTAATCGAAGTCTGACATCTTTGTGATTAAATATTGAGATTTATTGCCTCCTACAAATGAACATGGAAATTTAAACAACTTTTTTCACATTCCCCAAGCCCCCATAACAGGAATCCTGTGGTTCTCCCCTGTGGTGTCTCTTCATGTCCCTATTTATTAGGCAAGCCTCTATAAGTATGGCTATTTCATCTTCAAGCATTGACCTCACCTCTGTCTCTTAAGGTAACTGTAAGAAGGTTATGGAGACTTAGATATGTTGATGATGTAGTATTAACCTACCAGTCAGGATCATAAGAAAGAGATTCCATACAATGTAGCCAGACATTAAGTGTTTCTGTGCCATTTCCTACCTGCTGCACATCTGCCTGTCATGCTCTATCTTGGATTAGTGTGTGGATTTAAGAACTCAGTTCTCTCTAACTCCAAGAACCTTCCAATCTGTCTCTCTGAGCCCTTTAATTCAATATTCTTGCTCTGTAGTAAATCTACATTTATTATTTATTACCTCTTCTTCATCCAAAGTTTGGCTTCCTAAATTCTGAACCCTTCAACTTCTGGTATATTCAGAATAATCAATAAATATTTTTTAGAACTGAAGAAAACATGCCTAGGAAACTTGGCAACAATTCACAGCTGCTCCCTGGAGGAGTCACCTTCCTGATCTCAACTAAGAACTTCAAGGTCTCCTTTTCTAAGCCATCCAATAGGACTTATAAAGAAAGGCCCATGAATCCTTACTAATCCATGCTTACATGATTATAGCCACTCTACTAGATGAAAGTAACTAATTTATTTTGTAAGAGTACTTTCAAAGCAGTAGTTGGGACTCTGAGGAGAGAATTTCAGACACCTCTGTCTTTGGGATCCATGAGATTAGCATGTGGCCAAGGACAACTGAGAGAGTATATCTTGAATATATATAGCATAGATTTTTTTCAAAATGTAGACTGAAGTGATGATTTATTAGAAATGTGCAAATAATATTTATATAATATATAATATATAATATACATATAATTAAGTTAGATGACATCTACTCCCTCCTAGTTTTAAAATTTTATGATTCTAATGATTTCCTATATTTATAAGAATTTTAAGACCACACACATTCTTGGATTACTTAATGGCATTGGCTGTTTTGCTAAATGTCATGCCATCCTTTACACAAGCTATAAAACATTAATGGTGATTATTCACTCCTCATTAACAATTTGTGGTAGAAAAATGAAAGGTAAACCAGAGTATTAAAAATCTCTGACCTAGAGCACTTTTCTATTTTACAGTTGAGGAAACCAATGACTACAGAGTTTAAAACACTTTCAGTTATGACAATCGTGAATCACAACTGCCATGAATTTGCTTGCCATCATAATCACACATTCTGCTTCCTTTATCCTTGTTTTACATCATCACCCTTTTTATAAGACAGCTCACATGATATATATGTAGATTTCACTAGTAACATTACAGGATGATAGAATTGGTAGGGAATCTAAGAGTACTTTAACTTTATGGATGAGAAAATTGAGGTTAAAATTTATACAAAGATACAAAGCTCTTGTTAAGATATAGCCAATTTGAGTCCTGAATGTCAGAGTCTGAGTCCAGTGATCTTTCACCATACCATTAAGGTAGTATTCCGGAGGAGAAAATTCAATGTTTAAAAAAAAATTTTTTTGATTTTATTAATGCTATAAAGTTTGGTCAGTGTCTCAGTTTTTCAGAAAAGAGTATGCTTTTTATGAACCATTGATCACCCTGCCTTACTGGGCTATGTGATAACCAAACAAACAATTATAAAATGAGAAGCAAGAACATATCTCAGAGTAGAGCATGCCATGCCTTTGCACACCCTACAAAAGAAACCCAGTGAGTAAACTAATGTAAAACAAATATAGAATAGAAGACTCAAAGCTAAAATTCACCTCTCTTCATTTTCATTGTTAAATATTTCTGGTGAGATAAGGAGTACGGTCTCATCTTTAGATTATATGCATTCCATTAAAAAGCTAATAATCACAGACATGCTTTAAACAATGAATTAGGCATGCATTTTAGAGGAAAAATGCTTAAGCTTTTTTCACTTACTTCTACAGATATGAAGTCATTAAAAATTCCAGCATTATACTGGATAATTGATACTGCAATTTCTTGATTTTGTAATACTGTTTATAACCCGATAGAGAATCTTTTTCATGTTCTATATGTAACCTTCTCTTCTGAGTGGCAATATAAATGATTTCAGTCCATTATTTTCTTACCCTGCATTTTGGGGGGATTTGTCTTGTAGACTGTTGTTTTTCATGTCTGTTTTAAATGAAGGTCTGTCAATGAACTGGGAATTAAGTATTTCTGCCTATCAGCTCACTGTCAAAGAGAAAATGCTAGAGAAATGCAAAAGCATTGGCAGCAGAATTTTGACTCGGGTCACTTGGCTTTGTGTGCTACAAGCTGCTTACAACAAACCCTATAATTTCCTTTGTGAATATGCTTGCTTAGAGTATCTCACCTTCAAATTTTCTCCTTTTCTGAAGATTTACATTTAAGCAACTTTCTTATTTTGCTTTGTAGAAGTCACTGTATGAATTATAAAATGACTGATGCGGCCTTCATCACTGACCCTTGTAATTCTGCTGTGAGCATTTCTCTATTGCTCCCTTCTTCTGACTCTATTCTACTCTTTCTTTAAAAGTAGCTGTCATTTCTAATCATCTAATCAAATCTGGGGTAGTATTATGCAAAAGTTACATTGGTTGAAATAAAGCAACTCCAGGTGGGCTGTCAATTTGGGAAGATTATCAGAATGCTTGTGTTAAATAACAAACATTCAACCCAGTAAATTTTAAAGAGCTAATTGGTTTTATTGAACAATTCATAAATCGGTCAGCATTCCATCTAGCAAATAAAAAACGGAGCTCCAAAGGGTTGTACAGAACGGAAGGTTTTAAAGAGAGAAGGGGGTAGAAAAATAAAACGATTAGCAAAGAATGCATTGTTTTACGTATGGTCACCCTCGCAAGGCCCCTAAGGCAAACAGAAGGGGCCCATCAGGCAGATTACCTCACTAGTGCTGACCAGGTAATTTCAGTGTTGACCTTATATAAATAGACAGCCATATATTTCTCCAGGAAAATGGGTTTATACAGGAACAGAAATAATTGAAATTCAAGGCATACGGTTTAATGGCAAATCATGTGCAAATCCAGAGAAACGAATGAGAGGAAAGGTTCCTTAATGATCTTGGGAGGGGCTGTTATAAACCGAGTACTCTGAATAAAACTGAATGTTCAAAGTATAGTGACTTTCCATTGGCTGAATTATGGCAGTCTCCCATTGGCTGAGCTGTTACTGGACAATGAGGAATTTTTTCTTCCTCCTGCTCAGGTAGTAATGCAGTTATCACTTTCTATCAGAGATGCAGGGTACATCTCTTCCTATTGGAGTCAATAGTGTGCTTTGAGTGACATGTGCATGAGAGTTCTCCCTTCCCGCCTCCTGATTCCATTTTAAATGAGGTTTCTGTTTATTAATTTTCACAGCAGGTTGAATGGTTAAAGGCACAATTCTGGGAGAGGTTGAAAATTGCAGTTAAGTTAGGTATTAATTCTTGGTTTGCTGATGTGGGGTTTTTATTTTGGGCCTGTTGCTTCTTTTTAATAGCATCTTTTTCTACAGATTATCTTATCATTATAATTATTGATTGCTTATATAAAGGTTAAAAATACATACTGGAAAGCTGATAGGGGATATACAACTTATATCAAACAAGAGGATAGGTGCTTACTATTTGGTTTCTGTATTTTTATTTTCCTTGCTTCTGTTGGATGCCATCCTCAAACAATTTCTTCTAATGGTTGTCTTTATAAATGGGGAAAAAAAAGGGAAAAATGATACTTTCTGTTATTGATGTTGATTGAATATCAAGAAGCAGGAGTCAGGAGATTTAAATAAATTATGTAGCAGTTTAAAAACTGATGGATATTCTCAGTGGCCACTGCTACCCAAGTAATAAACAAACAATAAAATGCCAGGTACAGAACAAGAGAAAAAAGAAAGTGATGTCAAAATGGATAATCTGTGTTATTGCCTTGATTTTAAGAAGGATTAAGCCAAAATAAATCATAAATGGAAACATTTCAAATGAAAAGCCTTGCATCATTAGTCAAATTAGACATCTAAATTGGGAAAGTATAAATCTTGTCACATTTTGGACTTGTTAAATGTCTGGAAATATTTTCAAATGAAAAATCTTTCTAAAATTTAATGCAACAAAATGTCAGTCACTTTTATCCTTCCTTTTAAAACATCTGAGTAATGTAGACATAAAACTTATTCCTATGCCTTCAGATTATTTTAGAGTCATCTGATTAAAACTTTGTTTTTTTGGAGATACTTTCAAGAAGACAGTTTTAAAGTATTTCTAATTCAAATAAATAAACTGAGTGAATTTTGCTGTTCTATTTTGAAAATTTCCTATGCAAGGCTACCTTGGTCATCATGTATCCAACTGTTTTGTTGCCCTTTTTTCTTATGAATATTAAATGAAGATACCAATGACAACTGATGCAAATACTTTAACATAGATTAGACGGTCAAATGAAGGGTATAATAAGACATAGTTTTTAGAATAATAAAAATTTAAAAACCTAGAAAATTATATTCATTTTGCTGAAGTACTAAGTATCTTATTTTTAATAATCTCCCTTGATGTGGTCTCATTTGGAAGGCACTTTTTGATTTTATCTATAGGGGTCTGTGATAAGGGAGATACGTTTTCAAGTAGCAGGGAAATTGATTGTGCGCCTATTACATGATAGCAGCATTCTCAGTTCCTTCAACAAATAATACTCTGTGGTTTTGTTTATTGGGTGAAGCTTTGTAATCCCTTTTTGTTCTGATGTGTTACATTTTAATTTGTATAATGTTTAAATAGCTTTTAATGTTTGCATTAGTCTCTTGGGCCATAAATTAAAATCTGGGGTTGCCTTTAAATCTAGTTCCATTTTTTAATAGTTAATGGACATTCTTCCAGAGCTCTGACATTCTGTTTTCATTCTGTCTTAGTTTCTTTGATTTGTTTTTATATGTTTATTTTGTTTTTGTTTTGTTTTATTCTGGTATATGAATGGGAAAATGGTAGGACTTCAGTAGAAGCTGCTCGCTAAGATCGTATTGCACAATCAGTTTTGAAATATCCCTCAGAAACTTACTTGGACATATGTGTAAGGGCATGAAGACCTGGGAGCTAATGTTGGAGAATGGCATATGGTTCAATATGATTAGAACAACTCATCTGAACTTTGTAGAGAGCTTATTTTTTATTTCAATATGGACTTATGTTTTTAAATAGGGAAGTTCACACGGTTCAAAAATTGAGTCAGGTAGTGAAATATTCCCCCTCTACTCTTGCCCTACCTATGTGTTTCATCACCTCATCATACAGGTAGTTCTTGTTTTTAACATCCTGAATATTTTTTCCAAAGTTTTGAAAACTTATATACAAGAAAATACAAAGATGCAGTTTCTCCCTACTTTCTTAACACAAATAATTCTACATCATAACCTCTGTTTTGCTGTTGGCTTCTCTACTTAAAAATTTTTGCACATTACATATAAAGACCTTTCTTATTTTTTATTTACTTTAATGCAACTTATTTAACACAGTTCCCTATTGATGTTCATTTGAAAAGTTGTCAGTATGTTTCTATTACAGACAATGCTTTAATGAATATACTTTACAGTTGACTATCCATAATTTGGTGCAGGTACTAGAATGCCTAAAGAATATATTCTTAAAAATGGAATTACTGAGGCAAAGGGCATATGGATTTATATTTTGTTAGATCTTGCTAAATTTTCCTCCATAGGGATTGTACTAATATATATTCTTACCAGCATTTAATGAGACTGCCTATTTCCCCACACCCTTGACAATAAAGTTGTTATCAAACTGTCAGATCTTTATCGAACCTCTATATATTTGGATTTTGCAGTTCACTTATTGAGCAGCTTTTCACATTTAAAAGCCCTTTTTATCTCCTTTACAATGAATTGTTTGTTCATATCTTTTGCCCATAGTTTCTACTAGATTGGTCATTTTCATATCCATTTATAGACACACGTATTAGGGAGATTAATAATTTTTTCCACTCTGTTGATTGTAAATATTTTTTTCACTTCATAATTTACCATTAGAGTTTATTTATCAGTGTTTACCTTATGGCTGGAATTTAGTTTTTTTGTGGTATAATTCATTAATCTTAGAATTTGGGTCATAGTTATAAAAAGGTTCCTTACTCTGAAGTTATGAAATTATGTTTCTAAATTTTCTTCTAGTTTGTATGGTTTTTGTTTCACATTTATATCTTTGACTCTTTGGAAATTACTATGTTGTAAGGTGTACAGTATGGCTCCAACTTTATTTTTCTGAAATGGCTATTGTGCCCTTATCAATATTATTTATTAGACAGGCCATCAGATTTCTTTGATATTTGAGATACTACCTTGCGTTTATTCACTCAATTCATTCAACAAATATTTGTCAAGTGCTGATTATATGTCAGGCATTGCTCCAGTCACTGATAATTTTTCAGGGCATAAAATGTACAGAGCTTTCTGCCCTCGGAGATCTTATATTTTAATGGAGGAGACAGACCCCAAAATTCAAAAGTGACACATAATATGACTGCTCTTCAATGCTAAGGAGAAAATAAGGGAAGGAAAGAGGATAGATTTCTGAGGGGCAAGTGATGCTGCCATTTTAAATAGGTTGGAATGCTTCATGAAAAAGGTGGCATTTGAGGAAAAAACCTAAAAGAGTGAAGAAGTGAGGCTTTAGTGTATGAGGAATAAAAGAGCCACAGGATGGGACAACAATCACCACAAAGCTCTGAACCAGGAGTTTACCTGGTATCTTCTCTTAAAATAAGTAGGTCTAACATGACGAACGTACAATGAGCAAGGGGAAAATAGCGGGAAATAAGGTAAGATACTTGATTCGGTGCCAGGATGTGAGAGCTCTGTGAAAGAATCTTGCATTTTACTCAGAATGAGATGGGAAGTCAGGGAGGGTTTTGAACAGAAAAGTGAGATAATCTGACATATTTTTAAAAAATCACACATGTTGCTGAATAAAGAGATTGTAAGAAGGTAAAGGCAAAATGGGGAGACAATTCAGGAAATTTTTGCAATGATCTGGGTGATAAATGAATTGGGATAGAGTTGTGGTTAGCTCTGAATACAGTGTAAAAGGTAATACAGAAACTGAACTTAATTTGTTATTGTCTACACTGCTTTTGAGGCTTCTTTCTATAGAGACTTCCACTTAAATTTGACCATATGTCTATTGACTTGGTGTAGAGATTGTTTTAATATTCCTGGGAGTAAGAGTGCTGCTTACAATATCCGAAATGACTAATCAAGTGTTGCATATCCTGAGTAGTTGTTAATAGTTTGCCTTTAATGTTCTTAGGTTATAGTTCAGACAGCTCCCAAGATGAACACTTGGGTGGTGGAGTCTTAGATTATGTCCTCCGTCAAAGTCCATTTATCTTTAGTCGGTTGCGTTCAGATGGCATTGGATGCAATGTAAGCAGTTTTCTCGGCAGAGCCTATTATCCAAAAGTCATCTTTATATGGATTGTACATCTGCCAACAGTTCACATTTGTACTAGAGTTTTTCTAACTCATTGATACCCTGTAATAAAGTTGAATTGATTTTGTTTTCCTCTCCAGAGGCATATAAAAAATAAAGCCCAAACCTCAGTACTAAACGCCAGTAGTGGTAGCATATTCAGTCAGGTAAGATGTCAGGTAAAAGAGAATAACAGTGCTACTTTCTTATCTAAACCTCTGTGGTCCACAATAAGGCTTCAATCACCAATGACTTCCATTAGCCAGTCAGGGACATTAAATATAGAAATGACACTGGGTAGTACAACTGCCTGAACTAGCTATCTTCTGAGAAAACCAAGCTGGTTTTTTTTCTCCTTCCTGGTCTGAGTTATTGGTTGAATTATATAATCTGGGAAAAATACTGCCACTCTTGGTCATGCATTCTATTGACTTGAATCCAAAAAGTAACTGTGTCTAATCAACTTATTCATGCATGTGGTAAACAGAATTCTAAGATGGACCCCAAGATTCCAAAACTCTGAGGTATCAGTACCTTTTTGCAGTTCTTCAGTCAAACACTAACCTAGGTACCTCTCTGGAAGGATTTAAAAAATGTAATTAAGGTACCAAATCAGTTGACCTTATACAAGGGGAATATTTGGGTTCACCTGACCAAATCACATAAGTCTTTTAAAACCAAATAGTTTTTTTTTTTTTCTATCTAGTGGTAGATGAGGAAGTCAGAAATCTGAAGCATGAGGGAGATTCTCTTTGTTCATTTGGAAGTTGGAGGGGGCTATGCAGAAAAGAACTGGGAGTACCCTGTGGTAGCTGAATAGTCCTTGCCTAAAAGTATGCAAGGGAACAGGGAGTTCTATTTTACACCTGCAAAGAACTGAGTTCTGTCAGCATCCTGAAAGAACTTGGAACAGTTGGAACAGAGCTCAGAACTCCAGATGAGAACATAACTTGCAAATGACTTGACTTCACTTTTATGAGACTCCGAGCTAAGAACCCAGTCAGTCTGTGCCTAGACTTCTGACTTACAGAACTTGGAGTTAATAAATGAGTGTTGTTTAAAGCGTCTGTGTTTGTAGTCATTTCGATGCAGCAAGGAAACTGATATAGCACTCAAGAGCTCAACGCACCCTTATCAAGACAAAAGAACAGGATGGCAAAAAACAAGCAAGCATATTTCAGACAGAAAAAAAATTGAAATGTGAACTCCAGTATCCAGAAAGTTTAAGAATATTTGAAATGTTCACTCAGGAGAAGAGTCAGAAAAAGGCCCCAGACCCAGTCCTTGTCCCTGCTCTTCTTGTCTTCTTAATGTTCTGAAGTCCTGTCTGAGTTTTGGTGTTGGCCCATCTACACTGTCGTTATTAAGAGTAGCCACTGCATCTCAGCTTGTCCCACTGGTCTTTGTAATTTTATCAATTTCTGAGCCTTTAGAAATAATGCATATATGTATTAATATCTCCTCAAAGAAACTACTCTCCTATTTTCTGGCTTCCAGAAGTGTTACCATCTGGGGTTTTACTTTTGTGGTATATCCTCATGTCCTTTAGATCATCTGTTTGGGAGTTTTAGTCTTTTACAGTGTCCAGCTATTGTTCCATCCCCTCTGGAGTCTGAAGCGGGTATCTCCAACACCTGACTGCATTCTAGACATTGGACCCCTATGGCTGCTCAGTCCCCTTCTAGGATCTAAACCAACAATGCCTCAGTAGCCACTCTAGAAGATACTGAGCTAATGGGCTCTATGGCCAAACTGTCCACCCTCGGGTTATTGGACACCTGTTTATTGGGCTTATTGGCGACCTCTCATTACCCTAGATGGAAAAGCTTTTAAACCTTGGGGTGATCCAATTAAACTCTGTAACTTCATAAACATGAAATCCCACACTGCGCACGAACTCTCATGCAGATATACCAAACGTCTTATCAGGGGGAAAAAAAAAACATAAGCAAAGAAGTAGCAGAGTATACGATGTGCCCAAACTCTTATTATTGCACACCATAACTGTTCTGCATGCACCGTGGCCAGCTTAACTACGGAGGAGTATCTACCTCTCCAAACAAGCAGTACTGGAATCAGAAGCACCACATGAGCAAGAACAAGCCTCACATCCATGCTGTAATTGAGCATAAGAGCATAGGGAACACTATCCTCTTCTTCAAATAACAAGAAATGTTTCAAGAGATCTGTGCATTCAGGGACATCATTAGAAAGAATACAAATTAAGGGCCAAGTACATGACTACAGAGGGCCCTGAGAGCAGCCTTGTCTGTCAGGAATGATGACATCACACGTAAACATTGGTGTCTCTCTGTAGATGAACTCCTTTCAGCTGTGTTAACTCCATTAAGCCATCCTGAAAGTGAAAGGGAGAAATGAGGCTCCAGGCTATCCAGATTTTTTTCATCACACACAGGTTCATATGTAGTAGATTTATTTACATTATTTTTTAGACATTCTATAACAATGAAAAATTTTAGTAACTGCTACATAAACAATTGAAAAGAAGAATCATTCTGTATTTCAGGATACATTAGATTTCCTTTACTTGATTTTTCAGCTGAAAACAATATTTTAATGCATAGTTGTATCAGGTAACACAACCAGTTATCTTATTCTATCTCCCACCTTCTCTTTCCTTACCATCTCCATTTTTACTTGATATATAATTTCTACATTATTTATATATTATTTAGTCACATAATCTTTGCATTCTATCACTCTGATACATTTGTTTTAAATTCAATGGTTAAATTTAATCAGTGTTTACCAGTTGTCTTTTTGCCTCCCTATTTCTTATTTTAGATATGATGTTTGTGTTCGATTCTTCTTTATTAATCATCATTGAATGAATTAGGTTTACATGACAGAAAACATACTGGAGGGAAATTTATGGTGAGGTTGGGGTAGGGATGTTGGGATGAGAAGGAGCCAGAATAGTATTCTGGACTAGTTGGCTCTACTAACTAAAAGGTCCCTTCTGCTCTGTTGCCAGAGAAACAGACTCTCTTGCAAATATGGTTCATTTATGTGATTCTGAATTTATCTCCCCTGCTCCATTGAACCAAACTGAACCCAAGAAGACTTCTGAAGCCAGCAGGTTCAGTAATTCCTAAAGTGCTATAAGAAGATCGAAAGGTACACCTTACACTTCAAGTGTGGTCCTCATCTTTAGGTACTCTGAACCCTATAATTAGGCCTTTGTTATTATTATTATTTAGGACTACCTCTTAATATACTACAGCATAATTAAATTTTTGCCTATGTAATCTCTATTGAATTAAGAGAAGTTAGCTGTGAATTAAAAATCTCTTAAGTGTGTGTTTTATTTACTTTTCCTTTAATTTTCTGTTCTTAGCTTTACAAATGTTGCTGTATTATATAAATTTTTACATACATTGTTAATTTCTATGTTCTCATTTTGAGCTGTATCTTTTAGCATTTTAGTGTTCTCTACTTTTCTCAATAACTACTATTTTGCATTGAATTCTGCTGTATCTAATGTTAACAGCTGTCCTTGCTCCCTCTGTGCCTGCATATACTTTTGTCCATCTGTATATTTTCAAAACTTCTTAATTATTTTGACTTTGGATATGACATTTATATAATGTAAAGCTATGCTTTACTTTATGGTATAGTCTGGTATGTTTTATTTTAAATGTGAGCTATGCTCCTTGTGCTGCTTTTTATTGCTGAGTAGTATTTCATGGTATGGGTGTACCTAGGTTTCACACTTTGAAGGCAATCTGAGTTGTTTTCAGTTTGGGACTATTACAAATAAAGCTGCTATAAACATTTGTGCATAGCTTTTTGTCTGAATGTAAGTTTTTCTTTCTTTGGAATAAATGCCCAAGAGTGCAATTTTGGGTTATACAATAATTGCTTATTTAGTGTTTTATGAAGCTGCCAAATTGTTTTTCAGAATGACTGGACCATTTTACATTCTCAGCAGTATTTAATGAGGGACACAATTTCTCTGTATCCTTCAACATTTGGTGATACTGATTTTTAAATTTATTGGGATGATATTGGTTAATAACATGTTTCAAATGTACAATTCTATAAACATCACCCATATATTGCATTGTGTACTCACCACCCAGTTGGACCCTCTTTACCCTCTTCATTCTCCTTCCACTTCCCTTCCCCTCCTGTAAACTTTATACTGTTGTCTATGTCATTGAGTTTGTTTGTTTTGTTTACGAGTTTCTGTTTTATATCCTATAGATGAGTGAAATCATGTGGTTCTTGCCCTTATCCATTTGACTTATTTCACTTAGCATGATACTCTCAAGATTGATCTATGTTGTTGCAAATGGCAGTATTTCATCTCTTCTTATGACTGAGTAGTATTCCATTGTATTTATTTACCACATCTTCTTTATGCAATCATCCATCAGAGGATACTTTGTCTGTTTCCATGTCTTGACTACCATGAATAATATTGCAGTGGACATAAGGGTGCATATATCTTTATGAATAAATTTTTCTTTCAATTTTTTGAAATGTCAAGATGATTCAACATCCCTCTGGGGTAATGCCAGAGAACCAAGTAATAAGCCAGAATTTTCTTGTTTGCCAACCAGCAACAAATTCTGTCCCATCAAGGGCTAAGTGGTGATGTAACGTATAACTATAACCATATCAGAAGGCCTAAAATACAAAATGTGACAAGCAGGGGTACTAACCATTAATGAGGAGCTAAAGAGAGATTTCTGGGTCATATGGTAGCTCTATTCTTAAATTTTTGAGTAACCTCTATACTGGTTTTCGTAGTGGCTACACCAATTTACATTCCTACTGGCAGTGTATGAAGATTCCTTCTTCTCCATGCTCTAACACTTATTATTTCTTATTGAATATGGCCATTCTAACAGGTATGAGATAGTATCTCATTATAGTTTTGATTTGCATTTTCCTTATAGCTAATGAAATTGAACAACTTTTCGTATATCTGTTGGTCATTCGTATGTCTTCCTGGGAAAAGTGTTTGTTCAGGTCCTCTGCCTATTTTTTTCTTTTTTGATAGGATTTGTTGTTGTTGTTGTTGTTGTTGAGTTGTATGAGTTCTTTATATATTTTAGATATAAGCCCCTTTAGAGCTCTCGTTTGCAAATACCTTCTCCCATTCAGTTTGTTGACTTTTTTTTCATTGATGATTTCTTTTACTGTGAAGAAACTTTTTAGTTTGTTTAACAGCTCCTCGTTAATTTGAAAATTCTGGCTTATTCCTTGGTGTTCTCTGACACCACCCCAGTAGGGATGTTGAATCACCTTGTTATAGTTTCACAAAAGTTGAAGTCTAGATTCTTCACTTGCCCTTTGCTAACAAGGGTGAGGTGGAAACCTTAGTGGTTTTGTTTGTTCATTTATTTGTTTGTTTTTGTTTTTGTTTGGCTGAACTGGAGTGACATTGTCTAAAAATCTCTGTCTTGGTAGGCTGCCCCCTTAACCAGTTCTTTGGCTACAGAGAACAATTTCCGTTGGAGATTTTCTCTTCTGTTTCTGTTTGTCTTACATTCAGATTTAAAGAGGAGTACCTGGAAAGGAAACCGTAGGCCATGGTACAGATGGAAGATGTGCAGAAGTAGATAGTCATTTTCAAATTGGTACAGCAGTCTAAATAAGCTCTAGTAAAGGCCAAAGTAAAAATGGGACAGAGAGGATAAGGAAAACAAGAATGATTTAGAGTGTAAATTGAAAAGACTTGTTGAAGAATTGAATTTGGAGAATGATAATAGGAGCAAACATGCAAGACTGAACATCTGACTGACATCATTTATTAAAATTAATGTGTATAGACAAGAGTCAAAATTTGTACTCACGTATTGAATTTCATTTAGAACTTGTTTAGTGTGGTTGTGGGACAGTTAAATAAAAACTTTCAAAGAATGGCATTGAAGAGGAAGACTTGACTTAGTAATAAAGTTTTGAATATCATCAGAATGTACTTTATTTTTTCCTCAAAGTCATAGACATTAAGAATAAGACTATGAATAAAATTCTACAGGGAACTAATTTTCAGAAGTTAGGCAGAGGAAGGTATCACTACATAGGTAACACAAGGTAAGGTGGAAGTGAGGCATAATTTGTAAGAATAAGAAAATAGTTAACAATGTCAATACTGCAGAAGAATCAAATATAAGAACTAAAAATGTCCCTTGTTATTTGTAATTAGTGTGTTACTTTTAAATCCAGACACAGCAGTTTCAGTGGCAGGTGGGGAAAAGCATCCAGATTACAGTGAATTAGAGACTAAATGGTAATAAAAGGGTAATAGTGATTGTAGAGTCCTTTCCCATCTCGCTTCACTATTAATTAGGTAATGATTATTTACTGACTTTTTATTGTTGTTAATTTTAAGATCAAAGACACTTAAGAGTGTTTATGTCCTCAAGAATCAATAAAAAGGAAAGATTTAAAGAACTAGGAAGACAGGTCTCTAAAAGGGTATATCCAGAGCAGTGAATAAAACCTCATTTGCTAAAATAGGAGGAAAATAGTATAGTTTTTGATGTAGATGTATTTGGAGATGGCAGAAGAAAATATTGATTGAATTCTTCTTATCACTGTTGGTAGAAAAGTCACGTTTTTCTCTGAAGTAAAAGTTAAAGGCATCTGCTAAAAGTGAAAATGAGGTGTGAATGTCTTAATGAAACTGGAGAAAGTTTGGAATAGCTTTGGCTGGAATTGAAGAAAAAAGCAGAATGGTCACATAACAGTTTTGATGGTTATGACCAAGGTCCCATTTGAAGTTGGGGACTATAATCCTATAGTAGTATTAATCTACTCAGTTGGCTTTTATTTTCTTTGATATATTCTCAATCAATGTTTCTTAAGCTAGGTGAAGAAAGAGGAAAGGTAGGCAGTTGGAATGATAAAGGAGTTCAATTTTTGTAGGGGAAACTAGGGAAAGGATTAAAATGTGAAAAGATAATGTGTCGAAATTTTTAATAATGCTACAAAAACATCATGGCACATGAGTGTTTGAAACAGCCGTCTACTAACTCAAACCATGCAATTTGAAAATGTTCATGTTCTCCAAAATCATAGGAGATCTTTATCATAGTATGCTCCTTACCTCCTGTCTTCCCCAAAACAATACCAAAATATCTTTATTAGATGTTATTTTATTGATATTCATATATAAAAGAGGAAATTACTTTTGTATTGAACACTCTAGCCTAAAAATAAGGGATAAAATATTTTGTATACTATTATTAATCTTAGCTATGGCTCTTATAATTTAAATGTAATCTTCATTTTCCCTTTATATTTACAACAGTTACATTATTATCTTGCTATATCCACCACAGCTGAGCATGCTTCCATGACTGTCTTAGAAAGTGCAAGATTTATGTTTAGATGTTCCACCCACTGTAATGAAAACTTCACATATGTTACTACTTAGTATGCTCATTACAACAGCTTTTATGAGTATTTATTATTTTATGGATGAATAAGCAATCTCACAGGTTTAATAATTTGCCTAGTATTGCAGCATTTTTATGTAATAGTGGCAGTATTCAAACTCAGTATCTTTGGCTCCGAAGTCAATGTTCTTTCAACTATATCCTACCAATCCTGTCTTTCAATTATATCATCATCATCATCATCATCATCACGTATTATCTTTTTAAAAAATTAATTATTGAGGTGACATTGCTTGATAAAAATTATATGAGTTTCAAGTGTACAATTCAATAATATTCATATGTATATTGCATTATATGTATAATCATTTAATAATACAAAATGCTTTGGAAAACTCACATTCCATTCCAAAATTCTTCTCAATATTTGGTTTCTACATTGAGTGCTTCAACTCCCTGCATTTGAACCATAACCTTCTTAACTCCTCTTTCCCAATTCCTGGTAGCATGGGGCTGAAGCAGTACCATTAAAGCCCATGGTTGTGTAAACAAAAGTTAAAAAATACTCTTAAGAGTAAAAGAGCTAAATTTTTACAAACATGTCAAAACTTGGACATATGAAAATTCTTGACCCTAAATTTTTACTTTAAGAATCTAATACATTTAAAATTAAAATATTAAGTTCTTTTTAAAAAGAATCTTCAATCTCCTTGTTTGTAATTCTCTTCTAAGCCTCCAACATGTAGTTTTAATTTTCTTCAGTGGTGGCATATCAGTATTGTCTTTTCAGGGTAGGATTTACTTCTGAAAGCATCATTTTTTTTTTATATGTAATAGCTTATATTTACTGAGGTCTTACTATTTGTCAAAGAATATGCTCAGCACTTGACATCTTTTGAACTTTTAAAATCCTCATCACCATCTAAAGAAGTAAATACTGTTACCATGGACTTTATTTTACAAATCAACAACTGAGGTACAGAGAGATTAAGTAATTTTTTACAAAGCTTGTGATACAGGGAAGCTCAGGCCCATGGAATTGAAAATCCTAGACTTTTCATTCATTCTGCATGCTGTCTCTTGGAAAGGAAAACTTCAAGAGCAGTCACAAAATGTCTTCAGATTGATAGCATTATAAGTGCAGGCTCTAAAGACAACTACTCCAGAGAAGGATATATTCTTGTATGTAAATATTTTGGTGGATTTGTCAAAATATTAATATGAATCCTTTAAAAAGATATTCATTTTTCTTTTAATATTTAAAAGCTATAAGAAGGGCTTATCATGACAAAGGCAATAGGTCAAGAGTTAAGGAAATAAGTTAGATCTGATGGGTTTGGGAGACTGTGAAGGAAGTATGTATTTCTCCTCTTTTTTAGGTTATTAGCTATGATCATTCTATAATGTATTATGATAGAAAAAAACTTTGTAAGAAATATTTGCCATTATTAAGGGATTAATCTATTTAAAAAGATAAATTAGAATATTTTCCAGAAAGATATACTTTCTTTTGTTATGGAGTTGAATTAATATCATCATGATAATAAACAATATTTAGATATTTAGAAATATCTGTATTTGCAAATAATGTCTTTGGTAAATTTCACTCTTAAACCAAGGGAAGAAAAAAAGTATCTGATGTAAACTAAAAGGAATGTTCTATTACAACAATTAAATATTTTTCCCAATAATTAAAATCAGGGGAACAATAAAATTTAGATAGAAATGCTGTTAAGTAAAGTGCATATAGTTAATTGATACGGCTGTCAACATAAATCATTTTAGCCTATTGTTATGACATTTTAAAAAGATAGCTAGTCTGGATATGTATTTGGTTATTTTTGGAGTAGTGTCACAAAGCTTAGTATAATTTAAAAGTATGGGCAAAGGGACACCATTAAAATTCTCTTCTGATTGGAGAATTCTTAAGTAAACACTGCCTTTGTGTAAAAATTATAATAATTCTAAACACTAGATTTTGTTGTGATTATTTTTATTCTAATTGTGCCTGAAAGTGTAGTAGGTTGCTAATGTGGAAACAGCTATCAGATGACATTGGAAAGATACTTTTTTTTTCACATTGTGTTGGAGGAGGTAAATTTTGAATAGAAGAATAAGTTACTGACTACGTCAATCAAAATCATTCTACAGCAGGCTCAAGTGATAGCTGTAGGCACGCAGAAGGTAACTTGGTGCCAAACTCAGTTTTTGTTTGCCGTGTGCAATTATCTAAATTTTTCATTCCTGTCTTAACTGAAATTGACTGTATGTGTAAATTATATCACATATTATGATGATTCGAATAAACTTTCTTTTTTAGAATAAATGTGCATTGGCTAATATAGGGACATTTAAACTCTTTGAGACGCATAATACACATCTGTAATGACAAAAAGAATGGAATTATATGGCAGCATTTTCTTAAACATTTATGAATGTTGTTTAAAAATAACTAGTTGGTACACTGTGGAGTGTAGTTTGCATCTCTACCTTTGGAACCATGAACAGTCATTGTTAGATGGTGGTATCTGAAACTGGGAGAAAAAGTTTTTATTTCTTTCTTTTGAATTTCTTTTTTTAATGAGCTGGTAATGTCTGCAGTACCCACTGCTGATATAAACCTGACAGAATTCTCAACTCATTTAGCTATTGTCTCAATAGGCAAACAATGCCTGGTGGGAGTGATGATTAAAAAGCAACAATGGAGGCAGAACAAACATGGAAAAAGCAAATCTGTAATGGGGACTTTGCTGATCTTGGACTCCCTGTCACTTCAGAGAACCTAGTGCTTTAATTATACAATATCTTTGTTGAGTGATAGTCATAGTAGAGAGGCAGCAAAGATAAAGGAATGGTGAACAAACCTCCCTCTCATTATATGCCCATAGCATCAACTGTAGGAGATACAGTCCTGAGAATCAATACTAGGAACCATGTCTCTCAAACTGTTAGCTGTCATTTATAAGGGAAAAAAATGAGGTAATTATTTTGTGCAACTAATATGTAGTGGGGTGTTAAAGGATGGAATTGTCACTGTAACACACAATTATTTTATGATTTTCTGATTCCTAATTCCATGAATTTTGTAATCAAAGAGAAAAATAAATCCAGGATTACTCCTGAGATAGACTGTGTATTTTGGAATACATCTCTGAAACAAAGAAATTACTGATTTCATTTCTTATTTCCCATGAGACTCTGACATTGGAGCCAGACTTTTAAAAAATATATTATATTGCAGATAGGAAAAGAAGTTTTCAATTGGAGTCTGATTTTCTTATTCCAGGGAGGTGGAGAATCTGGAGTTACTAGCATTTCTGATGAAAGCCATTAAGAAATGTGCAGGATTTTTTTCCAAGAGAAAAAAGAGCAATGAAGTTTTAGGATTAAAACAGTCTGATTTGCAAAGTGATCCTCACATTGCACAATATATAGAGACAAATAATAACTTTTGACTAAATGCAATTGAAGCATATGAATGTCAACATCTTTTCCTGAATGTAGAAAAACACAAAATGTGAATATCTTGTAAAGAGCACTTGTCTTCTTTCTGTGAAGCCCAGAATAACTACCTCCTTATTAAGCTACTATATCAATAAAACTTTAATACAGTGATATTATCGTATTTACCTTCCAGACCTCAATAAATTCATAGTGATTTATATTAACAAACATGTCAAATGTTTGTAATATTAAAGGCTCTCTCCAGCCTCTCTAGTTCAAATTCAAACCTTCTCAATGAGTCAAAAATAAATATAAAGAAAATATATAAAATAATGTCATTTCAACATGATTGAATCAGGATTCACAATTATAGTTTGAGGATCAAAACTTAAAGTGTGTGCACTAATGTGCACACACACACATTTTTATATGACAGAGCAGAAATGGGTCTGTTCAGCACAAACAAGATAAAAATGATTTCTGTAGTAACAGGGCATCGTGTGAAAGCTCTCAAAACAGCTCCCCTCGTCATCTGAAAGTTTCTTTCTGAGCCATTGCTTGCAGATGAGCTTGCATGGAAAATCAGCTATCACCTCTTTCAAAGTTGACAGGTAAACTTAAGGAGGTAGAGAAAGATGCCAGCAGGTAACAGCATATGCATCACTCAGGGATGCTTGCACTCAGAAGTGATTTGTATCAATCTGTTCCTAGACTGAACAGCCCTTTAAGTGCAATTGTATTTTAAAAAGATAAGAAAGATAAAAAGAAAGTATCTTGAGCTTTGTTTTCAGTGATACGTGTAAGACATGGGGGAGGGGATTTTGAGGCAAGTGCTTCTGAGTACTTGTTTGAAAGGTTTTCACTAAAACAAAAGTGGGAAGGCTTTGTATGGAGGCTGACTGACGACTGTTGGAGGTGGCAGGAGTCTTTTGAGTGAAATAAAATCTAGCTGGTGGGATAAATGGGGATTTTATATGCTTTAACTGTAGGGAAGTTAGTGGACATCTGTCAAGCTAGGTTAATGGTGAGAATGGAAAATGTTTTAAAGTAATTTCCTAAATGGTGAGCTATAGTAGGTATAGATTTGCATAAATTGAAAAATGCATTAAAAGGCTCTTTTTTGGCCACGTACATATTTTCTCATGAATTCTTTTGAATCCTTCAGAAAATTAGTAGCTGCAAAATTATATCCATTCAATGAGGACCCTGGGAACTACTTGGGAAGAGCAGTAGAATTAAATGGATTTCTGCACTTAAGCCAGATTGGGCAGTACCTTTATTTCCTCATGTTTAATTTGCTCATTTGCCATAAGGTCAAAAGCACAATGCATTTGAAAAAAAAAAAAAAAAAGATCAGAAATGCCAGAGAAAAGGAATATTTTAGGGTAAAGTGTAAGGTAGTGTGGATTTAGAGTAAATATGTAGCATCCTATTTTATACTTGATATTAACTGATCTAAGAGAGCTTTTGAGGGATGGGGGAGAAGGGGAGTTCAGGCAGTGAAGAAGAGAAAGCTTGACTGACGTGCAGTCCACATGCATATACACTACTGGGATTAAAACCAACAGCTCAACAAGGACTGAACAATAGAAATAGGGATTATTTTACTATCTGCCAGACGAAAATGATGACATTCAAACTATCTAGGAGATATACCAATTGTGAGTATCCAGTGTTAAATATTTTTCAAATCAATAGCTCCGAAGAGTGAATAATAGTTATTTATAAAATCCCATATTCTTTTATCTTTCCAAATATACCTGGAAATACATAAAATCAATAGCAAATATCTTCTATTTATATATCAATTAGACTAATAGCGCTTGTACTGATAATGGTAATATGATAAAGTTTATATAGTAGAGACATTTAGGGCTTTATCAAATGTGAGCCCCATTAGGACAGGGAATTTTTTTTCTCTCTTTTTTCTTTACTAGCTGTTTCCTGAGCACATAAAAAGGACCTGGTACAAGATGTTTTGTTGAGGGTTTATGTTAATTAATTAACTAGACATATAACATTGTTTTATACATATCTGAAATAAATGCCACCATCATTTTCATCTTAAATTTAGTACTCCACTTATTGCCCATTCCTACCCAGGCTAAGATCTGTGACTTGTATCACATGTGGTGATATAAGTATAGCCTTCTGTGGTTGAGTTTGGTTGTTGCTACTGTTATATATTCTCAAAGACAGAGATATTGGTTTACTTTTCTTTAGATTCCCCAGTTTCTAATGGAGTTTATTGTATAGTCAGGACTTAATAAATGTTCATTGAATGAATGCGTAGAGTGCTACGAGTATGAAATTCTGGTTCCAAAGTAGAATATAATCTTTAAGAGTTCAGACATTGTATGTTAAGAAGAAAAGTGGTTAAGAACAAGGACTTTAAGGTCAAAGTGGAAGTATTCACACACAGGTTTTTGCCGTTTTCGAGCTGGACAACATTGAGCAAATTAAACTCTTTATATACTTTCATTCTTTATCTAAATAATTGGATTATAATAATATCCATCTAAAATGTTATTGTAGAGGAATAAATAAGGATAATATTGAAAAATGTTTAAACTAGCACTTGACAAGTAAAAAGTGCTGAATGCCTATTAGCTACCACTACTTTTGTCCTTAATGGTATACCTGAATGAATCCTGGACAAATAGTTCCTGTCCTCAGATGAAACTGGCATCAAATCTTGGACTTTACTTTTTACTACTTACATGACTTTGGAGAAGGTACTAGGGCCCTCTGAGTCTGTTTGCCCCTTTGTGAAATAGTGTTATCTGTAATGAAACACCTTTTACATTTTAGGCACACAGTGCGTTGTTGTTACTATGGTGAGTGCCTGTGTCTTACTTTTAATTTTGGCTAGCTTTTAGCTAGTATTTTCGCTTGTTCACTCTCCGTGTCTTCTTAGGATGAGATAAAACACCAGAGAGTATTTTAGATTCTTAACTCAAAGGTGACTTTTATGTTAGAGATGTAACTCATTTGTCATTCAAGTTTCTATCACTTTGTTGAATGCTGAGATTTTTGCTTTTTTCGTCTCTTCTTCTCCTCCATCCTCCTCCTCCTTTTCTTCCTCCTTCTCTTCCTCCTCCTCCTCCTTCCACTTCCTTCCTCTTCCTTCCTTCTTTCTTCTTCTTTTAATTAAAGTAGACAGTGTTGAGCATATTTAAGAATGAACCAGGGAGGCCAACTGAGAATGCTAATTCAGTGTATCACTGAACCAAGTGCCTCAAATACAATTATTGTCAAACAACAACACAAACAAGACCTAGAATATGCTAAAGGGGTAAAATATTCTCATGAATTTGCCTGCTTAATTAACTTTAGATAGATAGATAGATAGATAGATAGATAGGATAATAGATAGTTGAGAATCTGTTCCTTACAGCTATTATACATTCTCTTAGAGCCAAAGATTATGATGGGACTCATTTCTCCAGAATGTTGGTACCTGTTATGTTTTTATTATGAACCAAGTATTTCAGAAATACCTGGTCCAGGAGTCAAATTGTTGCCTGCTTTAGAAGATCATGGAGCAAACTCTTCCTGCCTTCTTCCTCAATTATGTCTGGGCTCAGCAAGCATTCAAAGATTTACACTGTTATTTTCATGGAGATTGGACACAGATATCCTAGCTTTCCAAAATCTGAAGACACTTCTCTATACAAAGATTTCTAGTTTGGTGAAACATTCAGAACCTTAAAATATCAAAGAAACCTCTTAAGTAATACAGAAATTGATGCCAAAAAGCAGATGGAGGAGCCACGTAGAAATAACAGAATGAAACATAAGCAATATTAGACATTGGTGACTACAAACGGAAACATTAAATCTCAAATCCTATCCTTAAAATAAGCAAAGTACTCTTTTTGAAATCTTGGAAGACTGACTTTCAAATTTTACAGATCAAATAATACAGACCTACTTCATGGTCTTGACTAAGGTTTCAGGTTCAGTTTATTAGTGAGGACTTAACTAGGTCTCAGTTCTTTCATTATCTATATTCTTAATGAGTTAGGGGAAGGGAAATAAATGGAGAACAGATTAACAGAATTATCACTGTGGCCTGACCACCGAAGATACTCTTCAATAGGTTCTATTCTTTCTTAAATGTGTCAGTTCTTCCTTTTGACTATGGACTATGATCAGCTTCCAATAACCCAATTGTCTCTTTGAGACATTTGTTGAATTTCATAGCTGGGGCACCAGACTGATTTTCTTCAACCAAAGCTTATTGATATTACTTTTAGTTTAGTACTCTATTTCTGTAACTGCTTTGAAGCCAAAGATATAAGAAGACAATAGTTCCAGATTACTTTCTAAAGAACTCCTACCCAAATTTCTAGTTTATTCTTTGGCTCTCTTATCCCTTCTGTGGATGGCCATATATAGTCTTGTTAGGAAAAATCATTTGATTCTATTTTGTGGGAAAATTAGTAGACTGCCTCATTTTTTATTACTTGATTTTATTTCCATTAAAGAGAAGCATAGCTTCATTATAACCACAACATCTTAAACAATATTTCCATTTAAACAATGTGCCAGGCTTGATTTTTAATATTATCTCTTAGCATTAAGGAAAAGAAAAAAATGTATACTCTCATATGCTCATTTAAAAAATCATGATGTTGCCTTTAATTTTAAGTTTTCTTTAGTATTATTCATTTTCTCAGGAAGACCGATAATATTGCATCACTTTTGTATTATGCTCTACATCTTATAAAGCTCTTTCATATATTATCTGATTTGAGTTTTATAATAGCCTGCCAAAGTAAACATTTAGTTATCATCATTCATGTTATCGTAAAGAAACAGAATTTAAGAGTTAGCTGGGCTTTCCAAAAGTTATACAGCCAATGAGAGAGATAGAGTATTCAATCTTAGGTCTCTTGACTTTATGCTTTATTTGTTTTAAAGCACAAAATTCTAAAAAATCAAAGGAGATGATACAGATGCCTTAATAAATCCTCCAACAGTTTACTTTTTAATTTATTTTAA
Organism: Eidolon dupreanum; assembly: GCA_028627145.1. Lineage (NCBI taxonomy): Eukaryota > Metazoa > Chordata > Mammalia > Chiroptera > Pteropodidae > Eidolon > Eidolon dupreanum. Next base: position 45,929,238 of record CM053502.1, on the reverse strand, counting down.
ATAATTTTTTTATTTTTCAATTATAGTTGACATACAATATTATATTCATTTCATGTGTACAATATAGTGGTTAGATATTTACATAACTTATGAAGTAATCACCCCAATAAATCTAGTACTCATGTGACACCATATAGAGTTATTATATTATTGACTATATTTCTTGTGCTATACTTTACATTCCCATGACTATTTAGTAACTACCAATTTGTACTTTTTAATCCCTCCTCCTTTACACTCACCCGCCTGAACTCTCCTCCCATCCGTCAACCCTCACAATATTTTCTGTATCTAAGAGTTTGTTTCTGTTTTGTTTATTTTGTTCCTTAGATTTCACATGTAAATGAAATCATGTGGCATTTGTGTTTGTCTGTCTGATTTACTCCACTCAACACAATACCTTCTAAGACCATCCATGTTGTAGTAGATAGCAAGATTTCATTTTTTTTCTTTTTGTGGCTGAATAATATTTCTTTGTATATATGTACCACCTCTTCTTTATCCATTCATCCACTGATGAACACCCAGGTGGCCTCCATATCTTGGCTATTGTAAATAATGTTGCAATGAATATATGTATGCACCTGTCCCTTCAAAGCACCTCTAATCCTAGCACATATGGCCAGAAATCTGTGGACTACTCAGTGACTCTTGCCAGGTTGCCTAAGGCAGTGTAAAAACCACTGTACTAAGAGTGGGAGACTTAGGAAACCTACCTAATACATAGAAGCAAACTCAGGGAGGTAGCCAAAATGGGAAGACTAAGAAATCTGCCCCTCTCCCTTGCCCTGAAACCAGACAATTCACTTCCTCCACGTATATCCCAGGAACTTTTCAACTGCTGCCCCAGTGCTGAAGCTCAGAGCGAGTGAGTTTGTAATTGAGTAAGTCTATGCGTGGGCCTTTTAAGAGAAATGTCTGTGACTCCCATGGCCCTCCTGTCTTAGCTACAATCTCTACTGATTTTCACATCTAGAGTTTTTGGGGACTTCTCCTCCTGTCACTGGAATCCTGGGCTGGAGAGTTCAATGTGGGGTTGGGATCCCTTGCTTCACCAGGGAAGGGGGTCTTCTGCTGTCAGATATCCCTCATGGTTCTCAACCACCACACACAGTTGTGAGACCAGCCTGTTTTGCTCTCTACCTGTCCTACCAGTCTCGATGTGGCCTTTTACGTATGACTCCAGTTGTAGGACTTCTGTTTTGCCAGACCTCAGGAGACTCTCACTGATGTTCATTCTTTAATTTAGTTGTAATTTTGATGGGGTTGTGAGAGGAGTCGAGCACAGTGTCTACCTAGAATGCCATCTTGATCAGAAGTCCACCAATTGTTTATTTTTTAACTGTAGTTGCCATCTTGAGAAAAGTGGTATGATTCTTGGGTATATGTATCTTTTTAAAAGATTGTTCTTTGATTTTATATGTTTTTGTATTTAGAAGGAGAAGGGAGACTCATAAAATGTGTTTAATGCTCACTGTGGTTGAAAGTCAAAGGTTATAAGTCAAATAACAATAGGGTGCAAAATCATCTCACATTGAGAATAATAAGGAATGAGTTCAAGTTTTGAAAAGTTATTCACTTTAGCAATAAATTGGAATTATTGTAGGAAGAATCAATTTCCTATTCCCATGAATAAGTTGTTGCTTTGAATATCTTGTTTGGTTCCTAGAAAGGAGAATGGGAGCATTCAGGTAGTTTTGTGATGTATAACACTGAGTAGCTGATAATAGCAGTTTCACTGGGATTATTAAGTGATAAATTTGTTTCTACAGTGGAGGGCTAGTCCCCTTAGGGAGGTGGATGGGTCATTTTCTTATAACTAGTCATGAACAATGGACTTAAAGATGAGAACAATTTGCACTTAGAGAAATAGTTAACAACAATTTGAAGGGCAGTAAGTAACTTTGAAAACAGAATCAGCCTCAGGCTATTTAACAACAATGAATTAGAGGTGCAGATGGTTTATACGCTATATTTATTAATGATTTGGAAGAGGAAGTAGATATTAAATTGGTGAAGTTTGCTCATTATAGTAAGTTGTCTCTGAGAGTAAATTCTTTAGATTATTGTGGAAGACTTCAGATAGAGTATTAGATAGTATGCTCCCAGAAAATAATAGTTGATCATAAAATAGTGTGTATGGTTAAAAAATATCCTCGCTATATATGTAGACATTTTTAACCTTAAAACTGTTCAATCAGTCCCTGTGGAAGCTAGAGTCAAATAGATGTTTAAAGTGTGACAATAATGGAAAATAAAAATATATTGTGAGAAATTCATAATTCTAATTCAGATGGCAGCTGCCATGATCCTATGATCTCACTTCTCAAAAAGGGTACCCTTCTTTGTGATTATTTTAACTGAGAAAAATCAGAAAGAATGGGTGTTTTAAGATAAGAGGAATACATAATGTTAAAGATGGTTGCAAGCCAAATAAAAACCATTTGTAAATATTGTATTTATTTGGTGATAGCAAGTGTCCTTGATTGAAATACTGTGTTCAGAACTATGAAAAGTGATGTGAAGAATCAAATTTTTCTTTTTACACTATTGTCTTTTATGTTTGATCAAAGGAATACTTAATTCAAACTAAAATTAAATAATCAGATTAAAAAATGTTGTGGATTTTCTACAATAAAAAATTTGAGAGGGAAACAGCACTTCAATATGGTAAACTACATTTATTGTTTTTAAACCTATTTGATCAGATGAGCACCTCTACTTGAAAATGTCAGTCAAATGTGGGTTTAGGACAGGTCTCTCTCATATACACAGAATTACAATTAGTACATTGACTCATTATATTTTCATTTGCCTGTTCTCTCTTAGGTGTTAGACAATCTTTCTGTATTAGATTACTATTTAACTGTGTACACAGACTCAGGTAAGGATGGATTCTACAATCATGATTGAAAATACAGTGTGTGTCAGACACTGTGCTTACTTCTTGGAATACAGGACTGGGTCCTTGCCCTTTGAGAAATCTTCAGACCTTAAGATGCTTAATCATATTTCAGTGTAATACAGTAAGGGTTCTAGGAGACACGGATGGTTTGGGATGCTTTGGAAACAGAGAAAATACCACTTAACTTAATCTGAAGTAAGGTAAAGGAAGATTTTTGGAGAAACAGTGAAGGTAGTATTTGAAATATGAGTAGAATATTTCAAGTTAAAAGTGGATAAACATTTTCTATGTGAACTCCATAAGGTGAGGAACAATGTGTATATTCTACAACTTCAAAAAGAGTTTATACTTTATTTATATATTTTATTTATTGTATTATGAGAGTTTAAAATGTACATCTTTGTATGTATGTGTGTGTGTTTGTAGATTTGTAGAGGTATGTGTCAGTGTTTTGTGGTAGGGGTGCATAGAAGAAGGCTTCTAAGATATAGTTTTGTCATTGATGGAGAGGAAAAAACTTAAAATAGTTTGGACCCTCCATGATAAATGTTCTCTCTTCTCAACACACTGTAAATTTGAATCCAGGGAGCCCTAATGGGCTTGTTCTATCTGATTTTGACTGCTGTGAAATAGTCTCAGACCTGAAATGTGGAAAATATCAAAAAGCCTCTTTGGCTCATTTCAAGATGAAGGTCACATTCATATTAATTGCCCTTATAGTGAAGCCTTCCTGGAGGCCACCTGTCAGAACATCTGGAGCTCATGTTACTGCTGCTTCCAACACAGCACCATTTCCATCCCTACTTTGACTTCAAAGAGCCATCAAGGTTGATAGTAAGGACCTGGGAAGGGACATGACAGAGATTTACCGGCCCAGGCTCTTATCTCTCCTTGAATACTAAAATTTTCTTTTTTCATTTTCAGGACCTAGCAAAAGAGAGGTCATTTAAATTTGATATTTTCCAGAATGCCTTTTGGGCAGATACTTACTGGAAAAAAAGTCATTTGATTTCCCAGGTTTGTCTCAGGTTTTGGAGTGAACATGAATCAGAATGATCTGTTTTACATATCAGTGAAATAAATACCATCACTTCAGGGACTCCATTGTACATTCGGGTACAGTTTGAATATTGTGACCTTAGTCTTTCATTGAATCACAAGGAAGAAAAAAATAATACACATGAGGGTGTCATTTGGGTATTTTAAGCCACCATCCAGGATCCAAATTCAGACCTAACAAGAAGGAAGTATCTATTAAAGTCTGTGAGAGAACTGAATCTGTCAGGGTGGAGTCATATGTTCCTAACCTGAGTTTGTGGGGGCCAACAGCTTAAGGTACCTACAAAAAAGAGAGTTCATAGTCACTGTGGAAATGCCTTTCATTACAGTTCCCCACAAGGTTTAATTCCTTACCTACCTGGCTAAACCTGCTGTATTCTTAATTCTCCTTAGGTATTTATTTCAAAAGTGTTGTTAAAGCGTGTGACATGGGGAAGAAGAAATAGTTCTTGATGAAAGAACTGTGGGAAACAAAGGGTATTTAAGGAGGGGTCTTTGCTCCAAGATCTCTCATAGTTTTTGATATGTTAATACCCAGTGCAAACCTCAAAGAAAGGGTTTGGTTTGGAAGAATATGTCTTGGAGAAATAGTTCCTGATCTTATTTTTCTGCTTTATATATTTTATTTCATTTATTTTTCTTCGAAACATTTTTATAAAATACACTTTAGGAAATGCTAGTTCAGGCTCTGATATTCAAGTAGATTTTGTTCATGTGGCTTTCAGTGCCTATTAGCATCTTGCTGGAGACAGCCACATAGATAAGTTTATCCCCACCCAAGGCCATTTCTGACTACTCAGTGTTAACCCTATCTTGGTCTAAATTTTTCCTTTTTTACAACATTGCCTAAATGCTGGACCAATAGTCTAAGTGGCCCACTGTTTAAGGCCTTCTGCTTTATGATGTTGAGTGAGGAGACAGACAGTAAATGGATAGAAAAGAATAGTATGCTGTATGGTTATCACTGCTATGGAGAAAAATAAAAAGGGTAAGCAATTAAAAGAATGAGGGGAGAGTTATTATTTCATGTAAAGAGGACAGAAATGGCTTCTCTAATTAGGTGAATTTTGAACAGAGACCTGCCAGAGGTGCTTAAGCGAATTGATGATGACAGGTGGCAATAGATTAGGTGAGTCTCATGGTGAAACATTTTTTTCCCCCCAGGACCAATACTAGTCTTCATGTGAGAATCCCTAGCAGTATAAGTACATGGTTATTTTCATAGATCAAGTTCTCTTATCTGGAAAGGTATAACTATCCTTTTATCTCTTTAAAAAATATAACAAACTGTTAATCTGCTAGTTGGTACCATTCTGATTTTTTTTTCAGTGGAGTTCTAAATCTAAAATCTACCTATTCATAAAAGGAAGAATTTCTTTTCTCTGTGTATACTTTTCTAAGCACTCATAACTCTAAGAAAGGTTGCAGTCTAATTGCATGATTTCTATTACATGACAAATTACTTCTCTGAATAAGAATCACCCTTCTACCATGCTGAAATACATTCTTGAAGAAAATCTGATTTCCCTATTTTTCTTCCTAAGTAAACCATAGTCCACTTATTATTACTCATTTCTCTTATTTTGAATATTCTCATATTTTAAAGTTATAATAATAATAATAGCAATAATACAACAATGATGATGACAGCTGAGCTTACTTTGTAGGGCCCATTACAATTTTATGCATGTATTTCATCAAATTAACTTCTAAACTATAGGGGAGAAAAACTTTTTCATTCTTTCCTTTTAGATTCTTTGGCAGGCCTAATAATTAAATTTACATAGACAGATGAACAGGAGAAAAACATTGTTACATATGGGAACCCCAAAGATAAAATAGTCAGGCAATTGAGCCTTATATGTCTTCCTGAGCTATGGAGATGGGAGTAGGGGCGCAGGACTTCAAAGAAAAGGAGATAATTTACAGAAAGATGGAAAGAGCAAATGTTTGGTAAACAAATGTTTGCTATGCCTTGCAGAGAAGTCCTTCTGATGTAAAAATAAGTTATCTTTGGTAAAAACTCTCTTTTAAGTAGAGGCTTCATATCTAAATTCTTTTAGGCAGTTAAGTGAAAATCTCTTTCTGAGTCTTTTGGGCTTTGATTGTCTTTAGTTCAAAATAGTTTGCAAATAGTTTGTCAAAGTGGCACAATCTGGGAAGACATCTTCTGAACCCATTAACAACAAATTCATAGTATAATTTTGAACAATTACTATGTGCTGTTTCTGTCCCAGGTTCTAAGGATACAGAGTAATATGGATGGTCCAGGACCCTTCTTTCATTCCCAAGTGGACAGTTACCATTGGGGCCGATCCAAATCCATTATTGCCTTGGTGGTGCTGAGGAGGCCTTGGTTCTTTCCACCAATGCAGTAAAGAATTACAGATTAGTGAAATTTAGGAAAAGTAAGATTTATTAAAGCACGTTTCAAGAGAGAAATGGGCTACATCAGAGATGACCGCAGCTCTGCAGGAATCTGGGAGTATACCTTATATTATGGCCGTGATGGGTGATTACAGGGGTGATCGTAGATAATTAACGTGCGAGGTCATTTTGATCAATATTTTGCTGTTATATGACTCCTTGTTTACTACATATGCGGTTTCCCAGAATTCAGTCTGTTATAATCAGATTCATGAACTTCAAAGCATATGTATGATATTTTAATGATGATATAATGAAGCTAAGGTCAAGGAAGGTCAGAATATATACTAACTGTGCAACTGCTTGTGACCAGACTAAGTCAGTTGTTATTTCTGTGGTTCTTACTTCCATGTATTCTAGGATGTACTGGTAATCATTAACCATAAAATGGGTGTTTCAGGGAGGTTTTAAGGGAGGTCTCTGGGTTGGGCCTTCATTTCCCCTTCCCTCAAGTTTATCTATCTGCCTAAGAGGATATTAATCAAACCACATGAGGCACCACTGATTTTTCTTTCTTATAGGTGAAGTGACTGAGGCAAATTGAACTTAAGTTTGCTTCACTTTGAAGTCTATGCTTCATAGTTATGTCACTTCTGCATCTTAAACAGGGAAATAGGGAAACTGATCCATAATATGAGAGTTCGGTAAAGTATTGGTTTATATTTTATGACTGAAGGCAAGATGCCAAGTTCTGGAATAAAGATTTCTCGTGTTGTAAGTCAATGGTTCTCTAGCTTTAGTTTGGGAAAGAAATAACTTGAGGGTAATGGTTTAAAACAAAGATTTCTCAACTCTATCTTCAGACTTTGGGGCTATGATGATCTGCATTTTTAACAAATATCTCAGATGATTCTGACGCAAATGGCTTGTGAGTAAAACATTGTGAAATGTATCTAATAGTAGTAAGGTCTGCAAAATGCTAAGGCAGACAGTAATTAAGCTAATGAGTTCATCAGACAAGATGGGTATGAACAGGGCCATGGGAGTACAACTTCAAAGAGAGCTCCTGATGAGTAAGAAACACTGAAAAGGTAATACTACAACCTTGACCTTGGCTTTTTTTTTTAAAAATCTCAGACCGTGCTAAACTGATTTGTGTCCATTAGTCTACGTATAATGTCCAGTCCCTAGGCTCCAGCCTTGTGCATTCCATTAGATTTCATCACTCAAGGGAGCCTCAGTCCCCTGCTCCTCAGTGACACACTCAACAGAAGCCTTGAACAAGTCTTATCCTAAAACTTGAGAAGAGGTCATGATCACACTATTTTTAATATAGATGACCACCGATTAATTTCAAATGAAGTTTAAAGCATCCTCCTGCTTTTGTTATTCAGCTCTAAGTGGAGAGATTTTAAAGCATTGCAGGCTTTGGAGAAGATAGCATACACTAAAATAAAAGAAACATTTAGGATTTTCATTAAAAGCATTACAATGATCTTTTTGAATTTAGTTGCAACATAGTTCATAAACCTAAATATATTATTTCATATGTTACATTAAACACAAATACACAAATACTTTTCTTATTGCTCATAAAATGTCCTTTGTTGACTTTATTCTAAATGAGAAAAGTCTGAAAAAGAACAGTATTGGAAAAACCTTAAAAGATTTGCACTGTTCTAAAGTCTCTTTCAAAGGTAAATAGTAACTTATTCATAATTTCAAGGTTTTATGATATCTGGCCAGAGCACATTCTTTCTATAAACTGTGAAATAATACTTAATTACCCTGTTTTTAAGAGGCAAATGGATTTTTTAAAAAAATTGAAGTGTTTTATTTTATTGATCTTTTGTCTTTGTATAGTTTGAAGAAAAGGATAGACACCTTGTTATAGGTGACAGACTTCTAGAAACTATTCATTTCAAATATCCTTTGTCCTACTTCTACTGCAGCTGTTGAGAACTTTAAAGACTCCAAGGGAGAGTGTTAAAGAGAAACTACTGATAATCCAAAAGTTCACTGAGTTTACCTTTTCATCATCAGTGTCTAAAGGGTCTGATCTATCAATAAGTTAATCTAAAGAAATAAATCCTGCTAGTGAATTAATGTGATTCACTCTCGTCAAACAATGTTTCAGTTTTTGTGGTCTAATGACTTAATGATTCAAATTATGAGCATTTTAAACTTTGGCATACCATTGGGTGTTTGGGGAAACTCCCAAATCTCATTACATAAGTCAACATCTCATTTCACTATGTCAGTATTAGAAAGTAATTCTGAATATGTCAGTGTCCAGCACCTGATATTTCTTAAGGGCTTATGAAAACCTTAAACGGTACGTTTTCAGTGATTTAAAGGGAAGGAACAAGTGTTAATCATTTTATTTCATCTATGAATCTCTTGTTCTTTAAAAAAATTCAAATATTTTTCATACTCTCTGGTGATTATATGTTAATAATTTTCTCTTCTACTCTATCTCTCGATTATGAACTTCTTGGGGATTTTGTCACAGCACTTAGCTCATAGATGCTTAATAGTTATTTGCTGATTGAATGGATTAATTAATAGGAAGTTTAGTTTGTAATTTCACAGAATACATTTCTCCACTGTAGGAAGGAAGCAAGGAGGGAAAATGCACAGTAAAGGTAGACTTCTTGGGACACAATTAGAAGACAAGGTAAAAGCATGCCTAACCACCTTCCCCTGATTTTATTACATGTAGAGTGGCATGGTAGAAAAATCCACTGCTTGCGCCATCATGAGGCCACAGCTGGAGTTGCATGACTTCCACTTTACTATTTGACTTTGAAAAAAGCACTTTACTTTAATTTTAATTCCTCATTTTAAAAATAGGTCTTTGTATGAAGCTACTTCCACAGACTCAGGTGACCATGAAAGGCACTTACCATTCTGTTTGAACCTTTTAGCCCTTCTTCCCAAATAGCCACTGCCCTATGTCTTATGCTCTGAAAAGAGGGTGATGATTTTATTTTAAATCTTTGTCAAAGTATTTCCTGAGTATCTGTCTAGAAGCCCTGCGATTCACTCAGGCTTAACTTACAAAGTGGCAGATCTCTCCCTTCAGGGCAAATACATTGGCTGCTGTGTTTACAAAACCAGTGAAGGAATATTCCTCTTTTTCTTTTAAAGTTTATTCATGCCTCCATGTGCTCAAGGAGGCATGACTAAGCTGCATGGCATGAGGAAGTCTCAGGAAGTAGGTCTTTTAATAGCAATAGAGCCTAGTTCTAGCAATACAGATTGATTAAGGTGGCACAGCTCTTATAATTTATTTTGTGCATATAAAGGTGATTTTTACTTATAAAAATGGAACCGTCCTCTATCAGGCAGCATCCAGGAACATTTTTACATTATTTAGCTGCATAAAGTATTGAACTGAGAATTAGGAGCTATGGGTTTGGTTTATATCGCCGACATTATTATTATTATTTTTTTGACCTTGACTTAGCCTTTGACAGACTCTGAGTGGGAAGAAAAGCATAACGAAAATTCTATATGCTTAATAATTATCAAGAGTGTACTATTTCCACTTCCATCAAAACAAAAAGAGGAAAAAATACACTCTCTAACTCATTTTATGTTTCTGAAAGCGATTTTTATTCTAATTTAAACTTCAAAAGCCAAAACAGTAATATTTTTAAAACATAAATTTTATCATGCTTTAAAGTCTAATAGTTCTGACACTGTGTTGCTTGGAATAACTCTTAACTCTATAGTATGGTTTTCAAAGCCCTTCATAAATCTTGCCTCAGCCTTTCTACCTCAGAGCTGAGCGAACATGGACAAAGCAGGGTCTCTGCCTTTCCTACCTCATTTCTTATCTCTCTGCTCCTCTCTCCACCCTCTCAACTTGTTACATTGGACTACTCTCTATTTGGAAAATGCACCCAACAATTTTCCTCCATACTCTCTTTGCTGATTCTGTTCCTTCAACTTGGAATATCCTTTCCCCCGCCTTTTTTTTACCTTCTTTTCTACAGGACGATCCAGAAAAACTCATCCTCAAAACATTCCCTAATATTTCTCTCCATACTTGATAACACATGCTCTCTCACTCATATGTATGTTGCCATAATAGTGTATATATAACTACCTTGTTATATTTAACTCATGTTAGAGTAATTTTTGCCTGCGTGTTTCTCCTGCTAGACTTTGAAACCCCTGAGATCAGAGATTATTCCTTGTTTGTTTTTAATTTTCTTGTGCCTTCTACGGTTCTTGTTTGTACTAAGTGATCACTCAGTATTTGGTGGATAGTATTAAATTTCTGGTAAAAATTTTTATGCTTTTTTTTGTTATTGTTGTTTTTAATAGAATCGAGACAATGGAACTGATATGAAACAGTCATGATTCTAGCAAAAATCCCAATTTAATTGGTGCTCTTCAATAGGAAGTAAACATAGTATTAATACTAATATCTATCTTTACTGAATGTTTACTACGTACTTGGCACTGTGTTAATGATTTCAGCATTATTTATCTTAATTCATTTAGTATATCTGAAAATGGGTATTATCTTAATTTGCAGATGAGGAAAATGAAGCTAAGAGAGGACAAACTGCTTGATCAAGATATCAAAACTAATTCATGACATAGCCTAAATTTGGATTCAAGCTTATTTGGCTCCAATCTATATGACTAAGAATCCTCCTAAATTCCTCTCTATTCTTTACTGTCACATTCAGTCCATTGGCAAGCTTGTTAATAATATCTCCCCAATAGAGTTCCGAATCTGTGTGTTTTTTCCCATCCCTATTTTGGTCCTAAGCTACCATCACTTACCTGGACTACGGTGGTAAGCTCCTCACTCGTCTACCTGTGCTTACTGTAGCCCCTTACCTTGCACTCCATTTTTTGCCACTTTTCAGAATCTTTTTTAAAAAAGAAATAGACATATTCCCATGGCATCTTCTGCTTAAAGTCTTCTAGTAGCTTCCTATTGAGTTTAAGATAAAATCCAAGGTCTTTGCTATGACCTAAGTAATCTGGCCCCAGCCTTTCTTTCAGACCTCATGTCATATTGGCTTTCTCTTAACAGAATTCTCTAGTAACATAGGAGAATGTAACACAAGATTTGTAAAAGATTTTGAAGACCTGCTTGTTTCTAAAATCCTCCAACTTTGCTCTTATTTCAGGCTATTTGTACTTGCTGTGCCCTTGGCTTGTAAAATTCTTCTTTCAGATGATTTCATGGCTAGATCTTACCAGTCATTTAAGTATAAGACAGACTTCTCAGGTTTCATATAAGGGAATCCATAGCCTTCATTATTTTCTGTCATATTACTTCTTTTTCATCTTCCTGACACATAGCTTTTTAAAATCATCTTATTTGTTTACCATTTCCTTCTATCAGAATAAAATCTCAGGAGGGTACAGATTTCATCAGTACTCTTCACTGTTATAACCCCAAATATAGTCAAAGTATATATTTCAAATTATTTCGTGCTGTTGATAGGTAGAGTTATAGGAAAATGCATGATTAATTTCCATTTGCTATTTTCAAGCTGATTATCACTCCTCTAATTCGGACTTCTGAAACATTTTTCTCAAGTAAATACTATGATATATTAAAAATGAAATCAAACAAGCCTGAGGTAAAATTCTGGTTCTACCATTTACTAGGCGTGGAATATTGGGCTCTGTGACTCAATTTCTTCATCAGCAGACTTCCTAAAGCATAGAAATACTATCTACCAAATGACTGGCATATTGACTGACACTCAGTATTTCAAAGCTATTTTTATATTTAAATATGAGAGACTCAAAGAAGAAATACCAGACAAGTCCTGGAAAGATAGCCAAAGAAGGCTCAATAGTGAAGCAGAGATACAAACTGTGCTGAAAGGATTTCTATATAGATTGGAATGAATAATTTTAAGCAGTACAAACTGCTAATAAGGACATACATGTGGAAAATAAAAGGCTCCTTTTTTGTATTAAGGGTAGAAAAGTTTTTCCAGATTAGAAGAGTTTATATAGAATAGTAACTTAAAATAATTGTGGGGAAAAATGGCAAAAAAGGAGCATAAATTAGAGAGACTCTTATTTCCTATTCCTAACCTAACTACAACTTAGAATTTGCTAATGTGCTTTATCTGTAAAATAGGTAATAATAGAAGTAAAATTAAAATTTGAATTTTATCTTATATTAATTTTATTCATTCACTATGTTGTATTATCATTATCATGTTAGTAAATAGCTAATTTTATTATAAGTATTATTAATGAATTAAAAACTATTTAAAGATATCATATATATGTTTTGCGTGATTGTGTGTGTATATATATATATACACACACACACACACATACACACACACGTGTGTGTAGGGGATGAATTATAGTTGCTAGGAGAACATAAATTTTGAATATACAAATACAAGGCTGGATTTGTTGACTAAATATTCAGATTCAATTGCAGTTAATTCCTAGTCATTTTGGATATTAGTTTATACAGTATCCATGGCTACTGTTTCGCTTTTTGGTTCAGATCAGATATGTTAAACACATGAGTTATTTGTATTTTAAGAAAAGATTATTAATCAATAGGATCTCTTTTTTAATATCTCATTTCCTCTTTTTTTCCTTCCTTATGAAATAGAATGGATATAATGGTTTTAATTGAAGTTTATTTTTTTCAAAAGAAAATATTTGTATTAAAGTTGGACCTCAGATTGTTGAGCAGAGAAATGTAGTAACTAGATTATTGAGACTGTCGGTGCCAGATACCATGCTAGTGGGTAATTTCACACATTATTTTAATTCAGCTTTTGTGACTCTTATGACAACACACCTATACTTAACAAAAAGAAAAATAACAAGTGTCAAGGTTGAAAGGCAGAAATCCATATAAGGCTTTCAGGCATTTTTTTTTTCCTGAAGAATATCTAGAATTTAGGCAAAGTACCATTTCATACATTTTCTTAAAACCTCTATAGCAGAGTACTACTAATATGGAAAAAAAACTAAAAATTGCCCCTGGTATGTTATGTTTTCATTTTTATTTGTTTCTATGTATCTCTTGATCTCTCCTTTTATTTCTTCTTTGACCAGCCATCCTTTAGTTGTATATTGTTTAATCTCCACATGTTTGTGGGTTTTTTCTGATTTTTCAATTGCTCTCCAGTTTCAAAACATTGTGGTTAGAGAATATGCTTGGTATGATTTCAATTCTCTTAATTTGTTGAGGCTAGTGTTATGTCCCAACATATGGTCTATTTTTGAGAATGTTCCATGTGCACTAGAGAAAAAGTATAATCTTGTATTTTGGGATGAAAGGCTCTGTAATTGTTGATTATATCCAATTGGTCTAAAGTGTAATTTAAGGCTGATATTTCCTTATGAATTTTCTGTTTGGACGATATATCCACAGTGGTCAATGGGGCATTTATGTCCCCTACTCTAAGTGTGTTTTTGCATTTTCTCCCTTTAGTTTTGTTATTACTTGCTTTATATATTTTGGTGTTCCCTGGTTGGGAGTATATATTGAGAAGTTTATGTCTCCTTAATGTACTGTCTGCTTTATCATTATGAAGTGTCTATCTTTGTCTCTTGTTACCCTTTTTATCTTAAAGTCTATTTCATCAGATATGAGTATGGCTACACCTGCTTTTCTCTGGATGCCATTTGCTTGGAGTATCATTTTTCAGTCTTTCACTTTAAGTTTATATTCATCCTTGCTGTTGAAATGTGTCTCTTGAAGGCAGAATATGGTTGTTGTTGTTGTTTTTTAACATAATCTACTACCCTATGACTTTCTATAGGTGAGTTCAGTCCACTTAGGGTGATTATTGATATATGAAGTTTTCCTATAGCCATTTTATCTTTTGTTTCCTGGTAGCTCAGAATCTTCATTGTTTCTTTGCAACAAAAGGAATAAAATACCAAGGAATAAACTTAACAAAGCATGTGAAGGGCCTATAAATTGAAAACTATAAAAACTTTATTAAAAGAAATTAAAGAAGACACAAAGATATAAGAAAAAACTCTGTTCGTGGATTAGAAAAATCGACATAGTTAAAATGGCCATATTACCCAAAGCAATATACAGATTTAATGCAATCCCCATCAAAATTCCAATGGTATTTTTTAAAGAAATAAAACAAAAGATTATCAGATTTGTATGAAATCACAAAATAATCCAAATAGCCAAAGCAATCCTAGGGGAAAAAAAGATAAGGCCAGAGGCCAGAGGTGTCACATTGCCTGACTTCAGATTTTAATATGAAGTGACAATAATCAAAACAGCACTATATTTAAAAGAGACACACAGGACAATAGAACATAATTAAGAGCCCAGAAATAAACTCATATAGATATATGGGTAAATAATTTTTGACAAAGGAACCAAAAACATGGAATAGAGAAAAGAAAACCTCTTCAATAAATGGTGCTGGGAAAATTGTAAAGCCATATGCAAAAAATGAAACTAGACTGCTATCTGTCACCATACTTCAAAATTAATTTAAAATGGATCAAAGACCTAAATATAAGACCTGAAACAATAAATTGTATGGAAGAAAACAGATATTAAACTCATGGGCCTTATGTTTAGAGAAGATTTTATGAATTTGACCTTAAAGGCAAGGGAAGTAAAATAAAAAATAAAAAACAGGACTATATTAAACTAAATGACTTCTACAGCAAAAGAAACAATCAACAAAACAAAGAAGCAACCAGCTCAATGGGAGATGATATTTGCAAACAACACCTTCAAAAAGGAGCTAATATCCAAAAGAGAGGTGTGGGGAAAAAGGAACCCTCATACATTTCTGGTAGGAATGTAACTTAGTACAGCCACTATGGAAAACAATATGGAGATTCCTCAAAAAATTAAGAATAGAATTACCATAAGACCCAGCAATCCATTTTCTGGGTATCTAGGCCAAAATTTTGAGAACATTTATTCCTAAAGATATATGCACTCTGATGTTCATTGCAGCATTATTCACAGTGGCCAGGACATGGAAACAACCAAAGTGTCCTTTGAATGATGATTGGATAAAGAAGATGAGATACATATATACAATGGAATATTACTCAGCCATAGGAAAGGATGAAATTTTGTCATTTGTTACAACATGGATAGATCTTGAGATAATCATACTAAACAAAATAAGCCAGATAGAAAAAGTTGAGAACCATATTATTTCACTCTTATGTGTGATATAAAATGGAAAGCAACAAACAAATGAGACAAACAAAAACCCATAAACACAGATAACAGTTTAGTGGTTACCAGAGGGAAAGGGGAGAGGAGGGAGGTAGATAAGGATAAAGAGGATCAAATATATGATGACCGAAGGAGATTTAACTTTGGGTGGTGAACACACAATGCAATATGCATATGATATATTATCGAATTGCACACTTGAATCTTATATAATTTTATTAACCAATGTCACCCCAATAAACTTAATTTAAAAAGTTTCCCCTGGGGGAAGTGGTTATTCCAAAGGTATCAGAGAAGTGAAAATATCTTGGTTAAAATGTACCTAGGAAAAGGCTATTGAGAACTATGGTGGAATGTGATCAGATTAGCTGGAGGTAACTGCTGATTTTGTTTCTGACTTTGGTCAAGCCACTACATCAGAGGTTCAATATCTTGATTTAGAATAAAGTTATGTAGGACAATGACTAAATTTCTGCAGAAAGAACCTACAAAATTTATAGCCACAATACAGTAGAAATTTATTTCTCATTTGAAAAATTTTGTTTTGGAAGGATTTCAGGGACCCAGGTTTCTTATATTCTTTTGTCCATGTTCTAGGGAATTTTCCACATCTGCTTGCTTGCAGCTATGTTGATATTATATCTGTGCTCTAGACTGTAAGAAATGAGAAAAATGAAGAACAGTGCAAACAAATTTTTTTTAAGTATCTTAGGTGTCATATCCATTATTTCTTCTTTTATTTCATTGGTGAAAACTTAATCTTTTGACCATAATAAGTTGCAAGAGAGACTAGGAATAGCTAGACTAAGTGGAAGGCAGTATGTCCCACTAAAACTTAATTACTATGGTAAAAGGGGCTAATGGATTTGGAGTGACAACCTGCAGTCTGCCACTAAAGGGTTGATATTTCTTTCATCGATATATAAATGCAAAGAAGTTGTAGCAGGCACCAAGAACTAATGCCTACTTTTTTTTTTACTTTTTAGGAGACACAGCCTACCTCAAAATGCTTCTTGGGCATATAGCCAATATCTACATAAATTTATTATTCAGAGTTCTCTTTTATTTTAGTAAACATTATGTCATTCAAAAGTATTTGTCTTTCTCTCCCTCTCTGCATTCAGGGTCATATTTTACCATTGTGTCATTCCTGGTACATCGTGTGGTCCAATGGTTTTCTAATATCTGGAGATTATGGCCACTTTCCCCAACCTCTTCTGAGAAGTGCTGGCAACTGTTTCTATCCCCCAATTACTTGCACAGTCAAGTTATAATTGGCTAATTACTTTCATTTGGCCAATTGTTTTTGTAGAGCCCCAGTTAGAGACATAAAAACTGTGGGTTCTCTCCTGAAGGACAAAATTATGCTTTTGACAATAGGTATTAATTATAGTGGAAAACAATCTCAAATCTTAAATTAGGCTTTATTCCAATCTCTGAATTGCCTACTTATAATTCTAACTAATATTGTATAATACTAGTTCACGATGACAGACATATTAGTTGAAAATATCTGCAGTTTTTCAGTTTTCATAGTTATTTTATATGTATCCAACTCTACATTTTAGTGTTAGGATGTTTCTTCTAAAAGATATATCAAAATAAATGTAACACATGAAGTTCAACCTACACAAAAGTAATGCAATGGAAAAGACTCTTCTGCTATTCCAGCTTCTCAGCTGTACAGTACAAAGATAAATAATTTCAATAACTTGGTGATTGTCAATGCAAGCATTTCTCATGCATAGATATGCATAGTATACCTATCATCTTTAATGAACATGCAGGAACATACCATTGGCATTGTCGTGTATCTTGTTTCATTTTTTTACTTAATCACATATATTCTAGGGCAATGAGATCTAACTAATTTTTACCCTAAGGGCTATACTATTTTCTTGCATGGATGTACCATCATTCACATAATTAGTGTCTATTGATGGGTTTCTAGATTGTTTCCAGATGTTCGCTATTATGCATAGACCTTGTGCATATATCTTCTTCTACATATGCAAATATATTTGTAGGAGAGATTTTTAGAAGAATTATTGTTACAAAATTTCTTTTTACTCTGATTTCTTTTGTTTTTCACTTAAACTTTTGAGAGGAGTTATAAAAAACATAAAATAACATAAAATATAAATATAACATTGTATATGCAAATCTGCCTGTTTGTCTATCTAGTTATATCTATACCACACAATTTTTATTTCTTTGTTTCAACTCCTCTACATCCTGGCCTAGGACAGAGTGCTTCTACATTCCTGTCCTTCAGTAAACCATTTCTTATGGCTGACTTCTCCTGGGGGGATGGCTTCCATTTAGAGATTCCTTTAAAGCAGTCACCTATTCCTGAAATGTACAGCTGTTTACTTTGTTATCTGCCTGCCTTGGGTTGTAACCTCACTCTTCAATTTTGGTCATGATAATGGAATTTGTCCATTTTTATTCTTCATAACATTCTTCTCTTTTAAATAAGGGAGAGAGTGAGCATAAGTCTTTATAGTTCTTTAATATGATCACATCTATTTTTATAAAAAAATTTTTTACTCTTTCTTAGTTTTCAGTTATTATTCAGTATTTTTACCTTTTTCATGTATCTCCTGGTCATTCCTCAAGAATCTGAAAGTGAATCAGATTCTATAGTGATTTAGAATACAGAAATATAGTTTTTAATTATTCTAGTGATTTTTAAAAGTGTTTTGAAGTTAATGTGTCTAATGTATACATATATTAAATCATCATGTTTTACACTTAAAATTTTTTTCTATTTATCAACTATACCTCAATAAAGCTAGAAAAAAATAAAATGAGTCTGTCCAACTCAATAGATATCTCTAGTTACCAAAAGTAAAAAAAAAAATAACTTTTGACTCATATTCATGTGGAATAGACAATTTGATATACTCTTCTCTGGCTCTCCTCTTATCCTTATATATCTTTTAAAATCATAACAAGTACTAGAGAGTTGTAATATTTCTTCATTTAGCTTTCTCAGAGAGTTTGTGTAAGTGCTAAATTTCTGAGTATTGAATAATTTTCCCTGTATTTAGAATTTATCTTAGCACAAGGATGTTCTTGTTGCTGTCATAATCTTTACCCTTCCTCTTCAGCTCTTCAACATTGTCATTATACTTTAGATAATTGATTTTATTTCTGTTCTGCTTTTTTTCCCTCAGGAACCTATTTCTTTTTAGTTTGGATTTATATTTATGGTTTTTATTTGTTACCCTTTTTATACTTTCAGGTTCTTTGGTTCTTTTTTTTTCCTATAATTTTGACAGAGACTACTGTCATGTTTCCTAATCATCAGGATCTGATTTGCTCTATAATCTTGTTCTACTTATATGTAAAATACATATTACATTAAAATATATATACATTAAATTCTAATAGTACATTTTAGATACCTTGAACGATTTCCAACTTTTCTAGAATCTTCCTTTGGACCTTTATCTCAATACTGTTTTGTCTTCATATCCACCTATACCCTTTTGTAGAAGCTATTCTTTCCAGGTTCTTTCTACCAACCCCTCCCCCATGCCAAGATAGTTAACCGGTGTCTTATAAAATTTTACTTTTTAAATGAAATATTGTTTTTAGAAATATAATGTTGTACTCAGACTTCCTAGTAATGTTCTTTTATCTCTTTTGCTGTGATATTCTTCTATTGTGGACACTATTTTTTTCTTTATTCATCTTCAAATTGGGAGAGATATTTATAGGTCTAATATTTACGTCAGGTCCTTGATGCCTCTGTCATTGTCCATGTGCTTCTGCTATCTCCTCCCACTTAAATTCAAGTATGAAAGCCAGGTTGCTTATGCAGGACCACTGTCATGAATTGCAAAGACTCGGGCATGATTTTAGTGTGTGTCTGGTGGACCAGAGCTCAATAATTTCTCTTGAACATGTTCTCTGTTTCATCTAGAAAATATGTAGCCCCATCTTATCTGCAGTTTCATTTTCCATAGTTTCAATTTGCCATAGTTAGCCGTGGTTCGAAAATATTAAATGAAAAATTACAGAAATAAATGATTCCTAAACTTTAAATTGCAGGCCATTCTGAGTAGTACGATGAAATCTTGTGCCATTCTGCTCTGTCCCACCTGGGACATGACATCCTTTCATTCAAAGTATTCATGTTGTGTATACCACCTGCCCATTAGTCACTTAGTACCTGTCTCAGTTGTCTGACTGATGGTTGGGTATTACAATGTTTGTTTTCAAGTAACCTCTATTTTACTAAATAATGACCCCTAAGCCATTTATATAACTTTTATTACAGATATTGTTATACTTGTCCTATTTTATTATTAGTTATTGTTAATCTCTTACTTTGCCTAACTTATAAATTAAACTTTACCAAAGGTATGTATATATAGGGAAACACATATTATAGATAGAGTTTAGTACTATCCATGATTTCAGGCATCTACTGGGGGTCTTGGAAAGTATCCCCTGCAGATGGGGCTGGGAGGCTACTGAAAAACGAAAGATCAAATACAGTTTTCTGTATGCAAAACTCCCAACACTTACCTTGACTTTCATAAAACATTTTCTTTACACTTTATCCTTGGATACAACACAGCTCTGCCTCACCATTATATATAATGCTTTTATGTTTAATGACAATTATACTCTCAAAATGGAAGGAGAATGAGAATTGCAGATGCAGAAGAGTGGGCAGAACTCTCTTTGGTAGGTTTAGAAGGCTATCTCTTTATTGAGCCAATATTTTTTATCTGGTTAATATTGCTCAATGCCCTGGACTTAGGTGCATAAATTGGATAGTGATACTGTATTACATTATTTGATGTCCTCTTTCCTCATTTGTAGTTTGAAGCTTGTGTTTTATAGTCCAAAATGTATTTTTAACCATCCCTCTCAGTAATATAAATACTGGACATTTCCCCAGGATCATGGCCTATGGCTTTCTTTTATCACTGGTTCCACAATCAGTTTTTGTCTTTTTTTTCTTAATATCATAGCTAAGGTGACCAAATTGGCCCAGTTCACCAGGGACTTTCCTGGTTTTAGCATGGGTTCTGGACAACTCACTTTGGCAAACTAGAACAGCTGGTCACCTTAAAATTTGTAGTTTGTTAATCTTCCTAAATTTTAGTTTTAATTATTTTATTTCACTGCTCTAAAGAATTCTAGAGTTCCCTATTTTCTCCCAAAAAAGCCTTTTCTTACACTAAACCACTCCCTGATAATTTGATACTCTTTCTGTACTTATTCATGGTGTTCCCTGTAATTACTATCTTTTTCTGGCTAATAACATATTTTAGCATTTTATGTTTTTCAAAATTGTCAAATTTTTAATATTTTCAAAACCATTTTATTATTTGTTCATAATGTTGTCTTATACTTTTAAAAAATTTCTACTGCATCTGTGGTGGTTTATGTTTCTATTCATATTTTGATTAGTTCTAAAATATGAATTTTCTATTCTCTTTTTCTTAGTTTTTCTAGAGGCTCATGTGTTTACTAGTCTTGAGTATATATTTTTTATTATTTTCAGATATTCAAATTTATGTCTCTCTTTTTCCAATATATATTTATCTGCTGTTTTCCATCTCTTTGCTTTTCTTTCTTTTGTGTTCATTTGTCTTGTGTTTCTTCTAAAAAAAAAAAACATATGGCTAGATCCAGTTTGAGAGCATTAATCTTCTAATAATCAAAATTATTCTACAGATAATTGTAATTACTGTTTTGTTAGGACTTTCCTTTATACTTTATTTTAATTTTTAATGTATCATACTTTGTTTGTTCTCTGTTGAAAATGTTACATTAGAAATATCAATTATGTGGACCATTTTTTTGTATTATTTTATATTTCCACATTATTGATTTTCTACTATTTTCTTATACAATATCAGCGGTCTCTGAGCAAGATACAAAGTGAATTGTATTCCTCTGGTTGACTTGATAAATGGGAAGAATACCTTTTTCTATTCCAAGAGTGCTTCTACTACTGTTCCTTTAGGCTGAACCACTCATCATTTATGTTAGAATAAATTCCCTTACCCATGCATCAGTGTAACCTTGTTCAATTTTTTTAAAATTTCAGGCATTGTACTTAGACAGGGAGATTCAACTTTTGTCACAGCTGCTATATGATTTGGGATATGAGTAACGAGCAGACACTAGCCCACTGGTCTTCACCAATTGCTGTTTCCTGACCACCCTTCCCAACCTACCTGTGTACCTACTCTGGGTTGCCAGCAGCATCTTTTGCTATTACTCCAAAATCAGATAGTGTGAACACCTATTGTGTTGGGGGCTGGGAGAAGGTGCCAATGTTTCTGATTCATGGTTATGAGCTTTCCTGTAGCTTTTTAGGAATGCTTCCCAACACCACCATTTGAGGTGCTCCAGCCTTGAAAATAGAGCCGAATACTCACGTTTAATGAAAAAGATACCTTTCACCTTTGGTCAACTGCAGAACATTTCCAAATTGAATCTCTGAAAACTGAACAACCCAAAGCAATGACAGGGAAAGAAAAAAAAATGGTTAAAATTCTCAACTTCAGCCTGTAATTGACCCTTTTCCATGCCTGAATGGATACTTGTTTAGGTTCATTCTTGAGCTTCTTAAGCTTTCTAGCTAAACTTTGTTTCCTCAGTCTTCATGGCCATGTATGAGTATGGTTCTGCATACATATATCATATTATATATATATATTTGAGCTATTAAATATATTAAATATATATTAAATATATTAAATGTATGTACTTAAACATATACATATGTTTAGTTAGTATATGTCTATATACTCTGTGGTTTGTTATAAAGGTAGAAGTATACAGCTGATACTCAGTGCATTAGTTTTCTTTGATAATGCCAATAAATATCAGATAGTGTCTCATTCAGGAATTTTTCTCTGGCTTCACTTGCCCTATAAGGTGGGATAGAGTTTCCTGTTTGCTCTATATACTCTATGGTTATCTCAATCTTAGTATTTAAAACTATATATTTTTCTATCTCTTCTAGTGGGCAGTATACTCCTTGATGGAACAAAAAGGTAGCTCATATCTAGCAAAATTCCCAGCGCAGAGTTTTCTAAATGATTTCTCTACTAGAAGTCTCTAGGAAGGTAAGTTGCAAATTATTTTGGGAAAATTGATAATCATTTAATGAAAAGTCCTAAAATGGAGAATTTACTTTTTCAAATCTATAATTTTAAGAACTGGAAAATATTCTATTAATTTTCAAACTGCATAATGTATTTGTTAGAGAAAGTACCGCAGCACAGCATATACTTGCTTATCTTTGCTTCTAAAGCCTTATCCACGAATCATGCTGCTAAGAATGGGAAGTGTGGTTAATGTCTGCTTCCCATAGGGATAACCCATGCCTAGAAGAAATAGGATAGAAATAGAACAGATTTAATAGATACTATTCCTGATAAGAAAATTAAAGGTAAACTTTATTAAAATCAACTCTTGTTAAAACTGGAAAATAATTATTGTGTACAAGGATGAGTAGGAAGCTATAAAAAGGGATAAAAGGCATGTAATGTTTAGGGATGTATTCACTCATCTTAGTCTAATTTGCCTAGGAAGGAGAGGAAATATGAATTTAAGAATTGCAGGCTTCAACTTGGCAATTCTTAACGTAAATTTTGACTATATAGGTTTTGAAATTAAAGAAAATTGATCTTTCCAAGGGCATTTGATTTTTGTCTATGTAACACAGATCCCACCTTTGTCCAGCTTCAGAAGATCCAATGTGAATAAAATTCTTAGCCTTATCTGACAGCTATACCATTAGCTTGTATATATGGTTCAACAGTTACTTAAAATAAGTAGTGCTCTAAACACAAGTCTGATTCAACTGGAGCATTAATACTAGATAACACTGAAATAGTTTATAGTTGTTTCCACCCCTATTAAAATGTCTCAAGCAATATTTAGTACATATTGTTTGATAATTACAGTGATATCTAAAATGACTGGAGAGTCATTTTGTTCAGAGGTTAATTGATCACTTTCAGATCTATAAATAAATTGAAACCACTTTATTCTATCATGAAATAAATCAGCCAGATGCAGCTTTAGTTTTCAAACTAATGCTTTGATTTTTTTTTTTTGAATGAAATAATGGTGAAATTTTCAGGAGAAAAAAATATAAATGAATATGATCTCTAGCCTGCAATTGCAATGTATATTGATGGGGATGATTATACAATTCAGACTTCCCATTTCAGAGCATTGGTGGCTTAACAAAGCCCATATAAAATGCTTATTAAAAATATAAAATTGCAGATTTATGCATTTGTTATATCTTTCTATTGCCATCACATGTTTTGTTCTCTTTAGTTGGCCCTCTTTGTTCATATTTTCGAGTGATAAATTTTTTATGCTTTACATTTTATATTTCTGTTATCTATTTATTTTGTGTTCATTTTGCATGTAGAATGGGATAAGTCTGTAGAATAATGTAGCTGATACTGAATTTTATATTGCTATTGGGCAAATACGGTGTAAGAAGGTTATCTGATCACTGAATCACATGGTAACATTGCTAAAGGGAAAGCTTGCCTCATAAATAGACCTATGCATTTGTGAAATTTATTTAACTATAAACCCATTATATAGCATTAATATATAATTTTCTTACTTTCTGCCACAGGTAGATGAGATTTATTGTATATAGCTATTGAATTTGAGCAAAAGTGAATATGTAAATAAAGAAGTCTTTCTATGATATGATTTAAACATATCAGATAAGTTATCAGTGTCTTGATAATGCTGTGAATACACAGCAAATAGAGCAAAAAATATTTCAGAGGAATACACTTTTATGCTATTTAAATGTTAAGCTACAGAAATAAAAGAGTGTGTTATATGATAGTTCTACCACCTGATGTAGTAGTTAGTTCAAGGCAGATGACAAACTGATGTTAAAAACTTACAAGAAAAGCTTATTGCAACATTCCATAAATCTATGGCTATGTTCATAGATATCATCTTCTTTCGTGCTTCTTATAGGCCTAAAAATGAGACATATCATTTTCTCATTACAGTGCCATATTTGAAGTACTCCATTTATATTTTTAATGACCTTCATATCTATTTCCTTATGTAGTTTAATAGCATACTTGGGCTTTGTAGGCCAGGAAAAAAGAAATAATGAAAGACAATAGAATGCACTGCAGCTGACTGAATGTTTGTCTTAGGCATGGGCCAGTTAACATAGAAAACAATAAGTCTTTAACAAAAGACCTACAAGTGTAATATGTTCTTTTCCTTAATATTTCAACTGTGCTTAAGATGGTATTTGCTCTTAATAATTAAGTAAATAGATATACCCCAAACCAACTTCAAAATAAGTGATTAACTTTATTTTCCTTTCTGGGATCACTTCTTGCCCATCTTGTACATAAACAGTTGCTATGGCATTCTTTAATAGTGTCTGCTTTAAATAGCCAGAAAATCTGGGATCCGGTCTTACTCATCCCTCTGCATTTTCACAACTTAGCTGAAGCTCCAGCTTAGTAATGTATCAAAAACAATAATAATAAAAATATGCCTTCATTCACCTTTGCACATAAATTATTTCCCCAGTAGACAATGAGATGTTTCTTACTTTTACTACCTTTTTTACATTTACTAAAATGTTAACCAAAGGATTTATTGAAGAGGAAAAAATATGAAAGCAGACTTTGTGTTTAGAGTGAGGAAAATGCCCCAAATCCATATCTTTACCCTGCTGAGATAACATGGACTATTGTCTAATAAGAGATCTATACTACAAGGGCTATTTCTTAAAGAAGAAGATGAACACTGGTGGTTTCGGGTGATCTATCAAGTGGCTGATAAGAATTTTAATGGTTTCCGAGAAAAATAAATTTGCCTGGATATATGTAATATGTAAATTTAATTGTATATTTTTATATATTCCCATTATAGTATTAATAATTATAACATCTTTAAAAGTTGACACTGTTTTACAAGAATCAGCTAACATTTAGTTGATAATTCTCAAAATGAAATTTTATGTAATTTGCGTCTTGACATTTTCACTTATTTAATTTCCATTTTGTGGGGATATTATTTGTTATATTTCATCACGGTGGCAGATGAGCTTTATAGTGATTCTCAATGGTCACTACCTCTTGGTGTCCATGCCTTTATGTAATCACCTCCTTTTGAGTGTGGATGGTACCTATGACTTAGAGCTAACCAACAGAATATGACAAAGGTGATAGAATGTCACTCTAGTGATTAAGTGACCTTACATAAGACTCTATCTTGGATTAACTAGAAAGAGGAACTCTCTTTGCAGCCTGATAAAGGAAGCAACCATGTTGCGGAAACCCATATGGCAAGGTACCAAGGGAGGACTCTAGGGACTGTGGGTGATCTCTGGGAACTGAAGACAACCTCCAGCCTGCAGAAAGCTAGAGTCCAGAATCATACAGAACAAGAAAATAAATTGTGTCAATAACCTGAGTGAGCCTGGAAACAGATTCTTCACTAGTCAACCCCCTGGGTGAGAATGCAGCCCAGCTAATGCCTTGTTTGAAGCTTTGTGGGATCCTAAACAGAGGACTTGGCCAAGTGTTATCCAGATTCCTAATCTATGAAAACTTTGAATAATAAATGTATCTTTTTTAAAGCCCCTAAGGTAGTTGTCACTTGTTACACAGCCATAAAAAACTAATAAAATCACCAATTCACCATGACATGTCTAATGACTTAAAAATGACTTCCCAAAGAACTAAAAGCAGCAGTGTACTACTAGAACTCAGAATCAAGTTGTAATCATACTGAACAGGCCTGTACTAAAACATATGCAATGTAAATCTGCTTGTGCTAGATAGGTGATTTTGCAAGTTTAATGCATGTGTACAAATAACAGGAGAAATTTTGTCATATAATTTTATTGGAATAGTGATTAGTTTGTTCCATTCCAAAGTTCATTGTCTTTTATGAAATATGATCATAGATTTTCAGGTAGTATTTTCAAATTAAGCATAGTAATTTTTTGGTAAGCCAATCATATTAAGCCTATCACATTCTTTTATTTTTTCTAAAATACAACAAATGAATATTTTCTAGGTAAAAAAGAGTTTCATCAGTAAATACAGATGAATGATCAACTATAGAAGAATCATTCAAAGCATTGACAGACATGAAATAAACTAAGAGGCTTAAAAACTAGACAAATAATAAGCACAGAGAAAAAAGCAGAATTAGTGGTTGGTAGAATTCCTCTATTAAATGGCAGTTTTTGTCATCACACACTATCAGTGGCATATAATATAGAAGAAAAATTAATTGCACATATGTGTTTTAATAGATATATCACTTAGGGTTGTCTAAAATAACTAATATAAAAAGTATGAATCAGCCTTAGACATATGTTTGGAATTTATATTTGGTTCAATAACTTATTTTTTAACTTTTTATTTTGTAATTCTTTTAGATTTATAGGTTTGGAAATATTACACAGAGAGCTCTTATGTGCCACAGCTTCCATAGCACATAATTATGACAAATTTGTCAGAATTAAGAAATAGTACCAGAAAATGATATTAACTAAATTATATACTTCATTCAGATTTCAGTAGTTTTTTTCCCCACTAATCTCCTTGGTATGTCCCAGCATACAGTTCAGTTTACTGTGCTGCATTTAATCAACCTTTTACCTTGGTTTCCTTTAATATGTGAAAGTTTCTGTCTTAACTTGTCCTTTATAACATTGGCAATTTTCTATTTGTCAGGTATTTTGTAGAATTTCCTCAATTTGGGTTTGTTTGATGTTTTCTCATAATTAAACTGAGGTTAAAGATTGGGAGGGCGAGATTAAAACAATGGAAAAGCCCTTTTTATTTCATCAGTATATGATATCAACATGACTTATTGCTGGGCATTTTAATCTTGATGGCATGGTTAAGGTGATATCTGCCAGGTTTCTCCATTGTAAAGTTACTCTTTTTCCCTTTCCATATTCTCTTTTTTAGAAGCAAGTCATTCTATCCCACATTCAAGGGGAGGGGAATTAAGCTTCACTTCCTGGAGGGAGAAATATCAAAGAATTTATGAACATAAGTTAAACAACCATAGTAATCAAGAAATATTTGTGGGGAGATACTTGGAAGTTATAAAACTATTCTGTTTTTTTTTTTTTCTTTAAAGTTTGCCTGCTAATTATACCATTCATCAGGAGATCTTGCCTGAGGTTAAAGATTGGGAGGTTACCCGTGGTTACCCATGGTTAACCATGTTCTGAAAATATTAAATAGAAATTCCAAAAATGAACAATTTGTAAGTTTTAAATCACATGTCATTCTGAGGTGATGAAATCTCATGCTGTTCCACTCTGTCCTGTCTGGGACATGAATAATGTGCCCACACTGTTTATACTGCCAGCTCGTTGGTCACTTAGTAAGCCGTCTGGGCTATCAGATAGAATCTTGTAATAGCAAAGTACTTGTTTTCAAATAACCCTTACTTTACTTTATAATAACCCCAAAGCCATTCACATAAATTTTATTACATATGTTGTTATAATTGTTCTATTTTATTTTTTTTATTGTTGTTAATCTCTTACCATGCCTAATTTATAAATTAAACTTTATAATAGGTATGTATGTATAGGATAAAACATAGAATATATAGGATTCATTACTATCCGTGGTTTCAGGTGTGGACTTGTGTTCTTGGAACATATACCCAGTAGATAAGAGGGGATGATTGTAGATCAGTATGCACCCATGGATATTTATTTTATTTTTTGAAATATAATCCTATATTATAATGATTTATTTTTCTGATTAAATATCCCACCTTTAGACATTGGGGGTCATTTCAGGTTGGCTGCTGCAACTTTTTAAAATGTACTCAGTCTTTTGTTTTGTTTTGTTATCCAGCGCTTTCTTATTCTTGGCACCGCAGATGCTAGGTTAACCATGTATTTTCTCAACCCTAGAATCATTTCTCTAAAGAGTCCTTGTCCTTTTACTGGAAATTGGAATTTAGAATCCAAGGTCTTGGCACTAAATATATTCATTTCACTTGTGTGTCACAGGTTTTAGGCCCTCTCAATAGATAGCTATGAAACATATGTATGTATTCTAACCAATGTATATGCTATATATATGTATTTCTGTGTTTATCTGTATGCATATTAAAATAAATATGAGTTCATGCTGAGATATATCACTCTAATAATCCATTACCACAGACAGTTCATTTATACATTTCACTTAACATATGTGTTTACGTAACTTCTTTCTCTGACAGTGAAAAATATAGTTCCCATCATCTATAATTTAATTATCTATTTGTTCAGTGCTCACATACATGTAACTTAATTTCAGAATTGCTAAATGAACCCCTATGGGTAACAAATTTACCAGCTAGAATGTAATATTATACAGCTTTTTTTTTTTATTTTAAATAATCATTAGCCTTTACCTAGTCAAAACACTCTTTTCAAAAGTTATACAGGTAGCTTCTCTCCCCATTTGTAATAGAGTTAGATACACTTGTCACAGCTAACATTCCATAATGTGATCAATATCTTGTTTGATTTTACCTATACTAAACAAAAAGTTCATTCCTTTGTGTTATGTTCTATCACCTTTAAACATGCATAGAGTCATGTATCTAGCATTGAAGTATCACATAGAACAGTTTCATCATCTAAAAGGTCTCTGGTGTGGCTCTGTTTCTCTCAGTCACTCCTTCATAAACCTCTGGCAATCATTTATCAGTCTTCTATCCCTATTATTTTACCTTTTCCAGAATGCCATATAAATGGAATGACATAATCTGTAGCCTTTGCAGTCTGGTTTCATTCAAGAAGCATTTAAGGTTAGTTCACATTTTGTATGAACCAGTAGATCATTCTCTTAGGCCTGAGTAGTAATCCATTTTATGAATGTACAATACTTTATTCATTTACCTGTTGGAAGACATCTTGTTATTCCTAGGCTTTGGACATTATCAATAAAGCTGCTATAAACATTATGTAGGTTTTGTATGAACAGATTTCAATTCAATTGAGTAAATAACTAGTAGTGGGGTTGCTCATTTGTTTGGTGAGTTTATAACACAAGAATTGCGAACTTGTTTTCCAAAGTGCCTGATTCATTTTGCATTCCCACTAGCAAGAAATGAAAATTCCTGATACTTGACATTGTATTCTTTCAGCATTTCATATCGATAGTTTTCTTCTTTAAAAATTTTTTTAACTCATTCTAAAGGTATGTTGTGACATATCATTGTGGTTTCAATTTGCGTTTTTCTAATGACTAGTAATGTTGAACATTTTTTCATATTTTATTTTCCATTTGTATGTTTTCTGGAAGAGTGTTCAGATCTTTTACTTATTTTTTCCTCAGTGTTTTTTTTTTATTATTGTTGAGTTATGTGTATGTATGTGTATGTATATATATATGATAGGTGACTGGCAAATATATTCTCCTACTCTGTGAGTTATATTTTTATTCTCTTACCAGTTTATTTTTCAGGCAAATATTTAATAAAGCCCAATCTATCATTTTTTTTATTATTTTATGGATTGTGCTTTTGCTGTTATAGCTGAAAACTAATCACCAAATTCGAAGTCATGCAGATTTTCTCCTACATTTACTTCTAAAATTTGTATAGTTTTACATTTTACACTGAGAGCTAATGATCTATTTTGAGTTAACATTTGTGTAAGGAGTGAGGATTGAGGTTTATCATCTTGCATGTGAACATTTAGCTGGCTCACACCATTTGTTGAAGAGTATTCTTTCTCTATCAAATTGCTTTTGTACCTTGGTCAAAAATCAGTTGCCTATGTTTTTTTTCTACTTTAAAATACTTTATTTTTAGAGAAGTTTTAGGTTTACAACAAAATTGAGAAAAATGTACAGAGATTTCCCACATACTCCCTGCCTCCTCACATAGATAGTCTTCCCGTATTATTGGCATCACTCACAAGAATGGTGCATATTTTTTGAACAATCAATCTACACTGATACCTCATAGTCACCTAAAGTCCATTGTTTACCCTAGTGTTCATTCTCGGTGGTGTGAATTCTACGGGCTTGGATAAATGTTTAAAGATATATATCCATCAATATACTATCATACAGAGTATTGTCATTGCCCTAAAAATCATCTGTTCTCTGCCGATTCATTTCTTCCCATTCCAACCCTGGTAACCACTGATCTTTTTATGATTTCCATAGTTTTGCCTTTTCCAGAATGCCATAGAATTTGAATTATACAGAATGTAGCCTTTTCATATTGGCTTTTTTCTCTTAGTAATATGTATTTAAATTTCATCCATGTCTTTTCATTGTTAGATAGCTTATTTCTTTTTAACATTGAATAATATTTCATTATCTGGTTGTATCCCAGTTTATTTATCCATTCACTTTCTGAAAGACATCTTGGTTGGTTCCAAGATTTTGCAATTATAAATAAGACTGCTATATACATCCTTGTGCAAGGTTTTGTGTAAACATATGTTTTTATTTCTTTGGGTAACTACCAAGGAACACAAATGCTGGATGGTATGGCAAAATTATGCCCAGTTTTGTAAGTAACTGCCAAACTGTATTTCA
Source organism: Eidolon dupreanum (assembly GCA_028627145.1). NCBI lineage: Eukaryota > Metazoa > Chordata > Mammalia > Chiroptera > Pteropodidae > Eidolon > Eidolon dupreanum. The sequence continues at coordinate 45,898,136 of CM053502.1, read as the reverse complement.
AAGTGGTTATACCACTTCACATTCCCATTGGCAAGGTCTGAGAGTTACTGTTCCTTCACATCCTTTCCAATATTTGGTGTTGCCAGTGCTCCTGATTTTGGCCTTTCTATAGCTGTGTCATAGTACCTCATTGTTCCTTTAATTTGCATTTCCCTGATAATTAATGATGTGGAGCATCTTTTCATAACCTTATTTCCCTTATGTATTTCTTCTTTGGTAAGGATATAGTTAGGTTATTGGACTACTTTTTTTACAGGGTCGTTTGTTTTCTTATTTTTGAGTTTTAAGAGTTTTTTTTTTTGAATTTTTTGGGTAACAGTCTTCTATCAAATGTGTCTTTTGCAAATAGTTTCTCCTAGTCTGTGGTTTGTCTCTATTTCTCTAAATATTATCTTTTGCAGACCAGACATTTTAATTTTAATGAAGTCCATCTTATCAATTACTTATTTAATGTATCTTTTGTGTTGTATCTGAAAAGGCATTACCATACATAAGGTCATCTAGATTTTCTCCTGCATTATCTTTTAGGAGTTTTATAGCTTTCCATTTTGTATTTAGGTCCATGATTCATTTTCAGTTAAGTTTTGTAAAAGGATATAAGATATATGTCTACACACTTTGTGTGTGTGTGTGTGTGTGTGTGTGTGTGTGTGTGTGTATACATATATATATATATATATATATATATATATATATATATATATGTATATATTTAGGTGTTCAGTTGTTCCAGCACCATTTATTCAAGAGTCTCTTTGCTCCATTGTATTGCCTTTGGTCCTTTGTCAAGATTAGTTGACTACATTTATGTCTGTCTATTTCTTGGCTCTCTATTTTGTTCTAATGATCTATTTGTCTATTCTTTCACCACTCCCACACTGTCTTGATTACTGTAGCTTTATAATAATTCTTGAAGTCAACTTGTGTAAGTCTCCCAACTTTTTCTTCTCCTTCAATATTATGTTTATTATTCTGGGTCTTTTCCCCCTCCCTATAAACTTTAGAATTATTTTGTTGATCTCCATAAAATAACTTGGTTCTATTTTTCCTTTCTTTTTCTGCCTTTATAGTTTTAATTGGGCATTATATATGATTGCATTTTTTCCCCTTTCTTAACATATAAGTTATACTTTTTTTCTTTTAGTGGTTGGCCTATAGTTTACAACATAAATGTACAAATAACCGAAGTGCACTTTTAAAAAAACTATGCCACTTCTTTAGTACTATGAGACCCTTATAACAAAGTAATGATTTCTTCTGCCCATCTCTTATATCATCAATGATGTCATTCATTTCACTCTATATAAGCATATATAAACACATAAGTGTATATAACTGAATACATTGTTGATATCTGTTAGAGCAACTAAAAATATGAAAAATAGAAGTTTTATTTTACCTTTTTTACTCCTTTGATGCTTTTCTTTGTTTATATAGATCCAAGTTTCTGGCCTACATTATTTTCCTCACCTCCAAATAATTTCTTTTAACATTTCTTACAAGGCAGATCTAATGGCAACAAATTTACTCAATTTTTCTTTATCTGAGAAAGTTTTTATTTCTCCTTTACTTTTGAAGGGTAATTTCTTAAGGAAAAGAATTTTAAGTTGTTTTTTTTTAAATTTTCTCAACATTTTAAATACTTCACTCCATCATTCTTTTCTTGTTTTCACATTTCTGTGAAGTTAGACATAGTTCTTATTTTTGTTTCTCTATGAGTAAGGTATTTTTTCATTCTGCTTTCTCTTAAAACTTTTTATAATCTTTGATTTTTTGTAATTTGAAAATAATATGTGTGTATCTATTTTTTTTTTATTTTTATTTATTTTCTTGCTTGTTCTCTGAGCTTCCTGGAACTGCGCATTGGTTCTGGTATTAATTTGGGATACTATCATTCATTATTATTTCAAATATTTCTTTTGTTCTTTTCTCTTTTTATTTTTTCCCCCTGGTATATCCATTACAGGCATGTTATATTTTTTTGTAGTTTTTCCACAGTTCTTGAATGTCCTGTCCTGTTTATTTTCAGTCTTTGTTCCCTGTGCTTTTCAGTTTTCAAAGATTCTATTGATATATCCTCAAGCTCAGATTCTTACCTTAGCCATGTTCAGTCTACTAATAAACCCATCAAAGGCATTCTTTCTGTTAGTGTTTTTATCTTTTTATTTCTAACATTTTGGTTTCTTCTAGGATTTCCAGCTCTCTGCTTACATTGTCCATCTGTTTTTGCTTTCTGTCTGCCTTATACATTAGAGCCCTTGGTTTACTCAGATGCTTACTTTGTCTCTTCAAATTAGGTTTTTCTCTTTTTTGATTTTCTTGATAGCCAGACATGATATACCAGGTTAGAGGAATTGCTTAAATAGGCCATTAATAATGTGTTGGTGATGTGTGGAGGCAATGGAGGACTTGTATACTCCTATGATTAGATGTCAGTCTTTTAGCAAGCTTATGCACTTGGACTGTAAATTTCACAAATATTTCTTAGTTTTTTGAACCCCCTTAGGTGGGACAGGGTGGTTAGAAAGGGCTGGAGTTGGGATTTCCCTTTTCCCAGATCAGTCTCTGATAATATCCCAGAAGGTGACATTCTGCTTAATTAGTTTCCCCTGAGGGCTGACCTTATTAAGGGGAATAGAGTGCTCTCTGCTCAAAATGGTTCATTTTCACCTTCCCCTGTCGGAAGGCTGAGGGGATTTTTATAAATATTTCCTCTATAAACTTGATCAAGTTTCTGGAGGTAAATCTCACAATATGATAGGGGACATGACTAGGTCTTGATGGAGTTTTTTTTTTTTTTTCTTTTAATTAATGTTGATTGGGCGATATCAATCAACAAAATCCAATAAGTTTTAAGTGTAAAATTCAACAGTATGTCATATATATATTGCATTGTGTATTCACAACCCATACACAGTTAGATTTCCTTCTGTCACCAAACATTTGACCCCTTTTACTCTTATCTACATCCCCCACTATGGAGTTTTTAACTCTCAACATTGTCCATGCTGACCCTCAGCAATTCATCAATTACAGTTCAGGGTTGTTGTTGTTGTTGTTGTTGTTGTTGTTGTTTTAATCCCAGCACTAGTTCTATGGTAATTTCAGCTCATGAACCTGCTCCAGTGAGAGATAATTCCCTGTCATCTCCTGTCCGTCTCTCCAGCGTTGGAGCAGTAGTTTGTCTTGTGTTCTCCCCTGCTTTATGGATCCAAAACGAGTTGTTTCTTTTCACTCTGTTCAGCTTTTTACTTTTGTTTGGATGAAATGGCCACTTCCAAGTTTCTCACATGTGGAGCCGGAAACTGGAAGTTCTGCCTATGTTTTTGAGTTTATTTCTGTTTTTGTTTTTGTTTTTTAATTCTATTCCATTGATCTATATATCTATACTTTCACTGAGACCATAACATTTAGATTACTGTAGCTTTTTTCTTTTTTTTTTTTAGTGGGTTTTGACTAGCCCCTCCTTTTTAAAAATTTATTTATTTATTTAAATAGTTTTAAGTATACAGTACATTGGTTAGACATTGATATAGTTCATTAACAATCCCCCCAATTGCTCCCTCCCTCCGCTAGCCCTCTGCCTTGTCAACATGTTGATGCTAACTGCATTCCCTATGCCGTGCTCCCCATCCCCATGACCACCTATCAACCACTAATTTGTACTTCTTTAACCCTTCACTCCATTCTCCCAGCCCCTCAAACTCCCTCTCCTCTCTCAGTCACCAAATTGTTCACTATATTTGTGAGTCTTTGATTAGTTTGTTCTCTTTTTGTTCCTTAGATTCCACATATAAGTGAAATCATGTGGTATTTATCTTTCTCTGTCTAACTTACTTCACTCAGCATAATAACCTCTAGGTCCATCTATGTCTTTGCAAATGGTTAGATTACTGTAGCTTTATATTGTTTTGAAATTAGATAATGTGAGCCATCTAAATTTGTTCTTTTTTTGTTGTTGGACTAGTATTGGTTATTCTATTTCCTTTACCTTTCATATAAATTTTACAATCATCTTGTGTATATCTACCAAATGCTAGCTTAGATTTTATTTAGGATTGTGTTGGAAAATATAGAATTGGAATCCTAGTAATACCGAGTTTTCTAATACATGAACATTGTATTTATCATCATTTCTTTAGTTTTCATTTGATTTATTTTAGTAGTGTTTTGTAATTTTCAACACACCAGTCTACCACATATTTTGTTAATTATACTTAATTCCTTTTTTGTGTTATTATAAATGGATTTAAAAAACTAACTCTATTTGTTTATTGCTAAGATCTAGAAGTATAACTGTCTCATATTGACCTTGTATCTTTTGACTTTGCTAAACTGAAATCTTGGTTATAGGAGCCTTTTTTTTTTAGAGTTCCTGGGACTTTTCTACATAGGCAATTATATCCTCTGCAAATAGATGCATTTTCATTATTTCATTTATGAGCTGTATACCTTTTTATTCTTGGCTTATTATATTGGAGAAAACTTCCAGAATGACATTGAATATGAGTGAGGAGAAAGGAAATCTTTAACTTAGAGGAGAAGCATTCACCATATTGTTATTAAACATAATGCTACATGTAGATTTGTAGATGTCTTTAACCAGGATAAAGAAGTTTCCTTTGATTATTAAATTTCTGAGAATTTAATAAATGTGAATTTTGCTAATGCTTTTTCTGTTCCTTATGAGATGATCTAAGCTTTTATTGTATTTTAAATTTTATCTGCTAATATGGTAAATCACATAATGTAATACTCTGCTAGGACTAACATAATAAAATCCACAGGCTTAACCAACAAAATTTTATTGTCTCACAGTTCTGGAGGTGTGGGCAAAGGTATGGTTCAAGACCAAGGTATGGGCAATGTTGGTTTCTCCTGAGGCATCTTTCCTTGGTTTTTAGGTAGCCAGTTTCTCTCTGTATCCTCAGTCTTCTCTCTGTGCATATACGTCCTTGGTGTTTCTTCCTCTTCTTATAAAGAACTCAGTAATATTGGATTAGTTTCCACATTTATGACCTCATTTAACCTTAATTACTTTTTTAAAGGCCTGATCTTCAAATATAATCATTTCAGGGATTAGGACTTCAATACATGAATTTTGGTGACACCCAATTCATTTCATACCTCATGCTTGTTTCTTAAATGTGTTATCAGCTTTACTTTCCTGTGCTGAACTCCACTTGATTGTAATTTATTATCCTTTTGTTAACATATTGCTAAATTGGATTTGCTTATATTTTGCTGAGGAATTTTGTGTTTATGTTCATGAGAGTTATTGTTCTATAGATTTCTTATCTTTTTCTGGTTTGGGTAGTAGGGTGAATCTGATCTCATAAAATGAACTGGCAATATTCCCCTTTCTATTCTGGAAGAGATTGTATAGAATTGATATTATTTTTTATTTAAAGGTTGAGTAGAATTTAGTAAAAGTATATGGTTCTAAAATTTCTTTTTTTGGAAGATGTTTATTCCAAATTAAATTTCTATTTTAAATATGACTACTTGGATGATCTATTTCTTCTTAAATTTCTGGTAATTTGTGCCTTTCATGTAAATTGTTGAATTTAAAGGTCTGGAGTTATCCACAGTATCTTTTTACTATATTTTTAATGCTTGTGGAAGTAGTAGGTAGTATAGCCCCATCTTTTCCTCCTAGTATTGGTACTTTGTGTCCTCTTGTTTTTTTCTGGGTTGAACTGGCTAGAGGTTCATTAACTTTATTTATATTCTTTAATAATCAGCCTTTAGTTTTATTAATTTTTTCTATTATTTCTCTAGTTTATTTTTATTTTTTTATTGAGAGAGTGATATATAATGTTATGTTAGTTTTAGGTGAACAACTAATTATATATTTGTATATAATGAGAAATGACCACCAGAGTAAGTCTAGTTAACATCTATCTATGTAGTTAACATCTGTGTAGTTAAAATATTTTTTCTTATGATGAGAACTTTTAAGATCTACTCTTTTAGCAACTTTACAATACAGTATCATTAACTGTAGTTACCATGCTGTACATTACATCTCCAAAACTTGTTTATTTTGTAACTGAAAGTTTGTACCTTCTGATCATCTTCACTCATTTTGCACACCTCCTGACCCCACTCCCTGCCTTTGGCAACCAACAATCCATTCTCTATATCTATGAGTCTAGGTGTTATTGTTTTTCTGTTTTTGTTTTTGTTTTTTTTTTAGCTTCCACATAAATGAGACCATATGATATTTGTCTTTCTTTGTCCTACTTAGCATAATGCACTCCTTTCATGTTGTCTCAAATGACAGAATTTTCTTTCTTATGACTAAATAATATTCCATTGTATTTTATGTGTACATTTTCTTTATCCATTCATTTGTCAATGGACACTTAGGTTGCTTCCATGTTTTGGCTATTGGAAATAATGCTGAAACAAACATGGGGGTTCACATATCTTTTTGAGTTAAGTGTTTTCATTTCCTTAGGATAAATACACAGATATGGAATTACTGGTTCATATCGTAAATCTCTTTTTAGTTTTTTGAGGAACCTCCACTATTTTAAAAAAATTTTTTAATATTTAAAATTTTTTAAAATTACATTTGACATACAATATTAAATTAGTTTTGAGTGCACAACATAGTGATTAGACATTTATATAACTTACAAAGTGATCATCCTGATAAATCTAGTACCCATCTGACTGTTTTCAACAGTGGTTACACCAATTTACATTCCCAACAGTGTACAAAGTTTTCTTTTCTCCACATCCTCACCCACACTTGTTATATTTCATCTTTGTGATAACAGCTGTTTTAACAGGTGTGAGATGATTTTATTATGTTTTTTATTTGAATTTTTCTGATGATTAGTGATATTGAGCACCTTTTCATATACCTGTTGGCCATCTGTATGTCTCCTTTGGAAAAATGTCTGTTCAGAGCTTCTGCCTATTTAAAATTTTTTTTTTCCTACTGAGTTGAATGAGTTCTTTATATATTTGGATATTAACTCCTTACTGGATACATGATTTGCAAATAGCTTCTCCCAATCCATAGTATACCATTTCTTTTTGTTGATGGTTTCTTTTGCAGTATAGAAGGATTTTAGTTTGATGGCATTCCATTTGTTGATTTTCCTTTTGTTGCATGAGCTTTTGGTGTTTTATTAAAAAAAATCATTGTCAAGGCTGATGTCAAGGAGATTTTCCCCTATGTTTTCTTCTAGAAGTATTATAATTTCTAGTATTATGTTCAAGTCTTTATTTTTAGTTATTTTCTGTTAATGGTATAAGATAGTGGTTCAGTTTCATTCTCTTGAGTGTGGCTATCCAGTTTTCATATCGCCGTTTATTGAAGAGACTGTTCTTTTCCTATTGTATATTCTTGGCTCCTTTGTGGTAATTAATTGACCATATATGCATGGGTTTATTTCTGGGCTCTCAATTCTGTTCCATTGGTCTATTCCTTTTTATTGATCCAATGTCATACTCTGTTGATTACTATAGCTTTCTAATATAGTTTGAACTAAGGAAGTATGATACCTCCAGCTTTGTTCTTCTTTCTTGAATGCACTGTTCTGTTTTTGTTTTCACTGTTTTTTCTTTTTAAAGTTTAGTCAGCTAATTTTATTAACCTATTTTCACATTCACTGATTCTGTGTTCAGTCTACTGATGAGCCTGTTGAAGGTATTCTTTGTCTGTGTTGCTGTAATGTAGATTTCTAACATTTCCAGTTGATTTTTCTTATAGTTTTCTTCTGTCTGCTGAGATTACCTATCTGTTCTATCATATTGTTCATCTTGTTCAATTGAGCCTTTAACTGAAAAAAAAAAAGTCATCGACTTCATGATGCTCTTATTCATCATTATTTTATATCTTTGTCTGACCGTTTGAACATTTATATCATATCTTAAGCTGGTTCTAATGATTGTTTTGTCTTTGTAGACTGTGTTTTTTGTATGCCTCAAAATTCTATTTACTGTTGTTGTTGACAGTTACATGTGCTATGTAGGACAGTAGATCCTGGGGAAAATATTTTATACTTGGAGATGACTACATCCTTTTTTTTTAATCAGGTCTTTAGTGTAAGAGTTCGTTTTTACCTATTGGGGAGTTGGGTCGTGTTTAAAGTTTACTATTTCTGTGGTTATACGCAGTGCACCAGAGACTTCAAATTCCTTTGATAAATTTGCTGCTCACTTGGCTTTGAGTTTTTCCTTTGTGCTGCCTCCAGAGAGAATTCTCTGGTAGCTCTCCCTGTATTCCAATTTAGTATTATGTGGAACTTTTTTATTGTGTTGGTGGTGGGCGAAGATGGATTGGCATTCTTTGATTAGACCACAGTTTTAGAAAGGTACTGTAAGCCTGAGTCTTAGGGATGTAGCCTTTGCAAATGTTTCTGTCCTCTTCCAGATGAAATGCTAGCATATAACCTGCCCCTTAGAATTAAAACTGTTGCCATCTCCAAGGTGCAGCAAGTTTCTACCAATGAACCCCGGCTACAGATTTGGGTTTTTTTGGTTATTGTTGCTTGTTTTTGTTTTTGTTTTTGTTTTGTATTTGTTTGTCTGTTTTGGGTTTTTTGCTCTTCCAGTGTGTATTAAAACTCTTATTCCTTAGGGAAGGTTAGAAGGTGATCATAAGTGAAGTTTCAGCAATTTCTTAAACTTCCCTTGTCGTCAGCCCAAAGAAAGATTTTTTTAGTTTTTCTCCTCTCTTCCCTGTGAGACTGTGAGCTCTTAAAGTATTTCCTGAAGGAAAAGCCTGAAAGGAGGTGTGAATTTCCTGTCTGAAACCTGTAACTTCTTCACATTTCATGTAAGCCCACCTGAAGTTAACCATTTTTTAATATTCCTAGCTGAAACTTTTTACTAGTTTCTGTGATGGTCTTTGTCTTCTGCTTTAGGCAAGCAAATGTTCCAGTCTTGTTTTTCTTACAGGTTCCTGTCTCTCTCCATGTTTTGGGTTATTCATTTCCTCTGTAACCTCAGTTCTCTAAAAATTGAGAAAAATGTTAAATTGCAGTTCGTTTATCTACTTTCTTGTTATAAGTGTGGAAGTAATGCTTTTTTTTAGCTCTCTATACCTCAAAGCTAAAAATGAGGTCAATGACTTTTTTTTCAGTTAAATACTAAAAATCCATGTTATAAGAGGTTTCCATTTAGTTGGTGATTGTTTTATGAGTAGAAGACAAAAAATACATAGATATCAGTTCTTACAGAATGCCATTTATACAGATGCAATGAGGATAATTGATATATGAATTAAAATTAGTCATAGACAGAGAAAGATAAATACCATATGATTTCACTTATATGTGGTATCTAAGGAACAAAAAGAACAACTAATCAAAAATAGACTCACAAATATAGTGGACAATTTGGTGACAGACAGAGAGGAGGGAGGTTGGGGACCTGGGAGGGTGGGCTGAAGGGTTAAAGAAGTACAAATTAGTAGTTAAGAGTTAGGCGTGTAGATGGGGAGCATGGCAGAGGGAATGCAGTTAGCATTAATATGATGGCTAAGTGAAGGGTCAGAGGAGGGAGGGAGCAATTGGGGGGATCATTTTATGAACAATATAGATGTCTAACCAATGTACTGGATACTTGAAACTAATTTAAATAAATAAATTTATATTAAAGAAATAAAATAAAGTTAGTCATAGAAAACAATTGGTAGTCAAAACTATATCTCCTGGTCTTGATTAAGTTTTAATTGAATTACTATGTAATTATGAAATATAAACTATGGCCATGGAGGTTACCTCTCAGTGTGCTATATGACTAGGCAACAAATCAAACAGTTCTTTTCCAATATGATATCAGCTGACTTTGAAGAGAAAGCTATGAAATTTTAGATTAAGGTAAAAAATTAAAAACAAACTTTTCACAAGAGTGAAAATTCTAAGAAAACATTTATGATTTTAAGTGATTTTTCTATAGCATTGCATGTGGTGATACATTTACACTTTATTTTATATTGAAATATAATCGACATATAATGTTTTTGTTTATGGCCCACAATGTCATGATTTAATACATTTATATATTGCAATATGATTACCACCATAGCTTAGCTAAGACTTCTATCATGTCATGTAATTCTCATTTTATTTTAGTAGTGGGAATAATTAAGATACAGTCTCTTTGCAGCTTTAAAGTTTATAATACAGTATTATTGACAATAATTACTATGCTAAGCATTAGCTCTCTAGAACTTATTTGTACAAGATCCAAGATTGTACCCTTAAACAACTCATTCCTGATTCCCCCACCCCCAGCCTCTGGTAACCATTATTCTACTGTCTGTTTTCACAAGTTCAATTTTTTTAGATTCCATGTATAAGTGATTTCATACAGTATTTGTCTTTCCCTGACTTATCTCACTTTGTATAATTCCCTTAAGGTTCATCATGTTGTCACAGATAGCAGTATATTTTTCTTTCCCATGGCTAAATAATATTTAAAATATGAACATATTACTCAGCCATAATACATTCATACTTTAAAGAACTTAAGCCTTTAACTTCAAGTCAAAATATCTCTCTTTGTGTTTTGTTGAGAATGTCTATGTTTCTAAAGAATGCCAATTATAATGCAAATGGCAACTGGTAAGAATTTAACTCTTTTCTATGAGTTAGTTCTTTTTTCAGTTCCTGATTCAATGAGGTATATTGAAAAAATATGTGTATGTATATTCAAATGTTCCAAAATAATTTGAAACATACATCTAGAAATGAATGAGAACAAAAATTGAAGTAATAATGTGATACTGATATTATCAATCCATGTATAATAGAAATCAAGTTTTATTCTTGACTGTCCCTGGCAAAAATTAGTCATTTCTCAAGTCCATCTGAAACAATCTCTCCAGTACCATCACTCTAGTGTAAGTCATCATTTCTCCCTCACCTAACTTGAATAGATTCTTGGCTCCTATCCTGACATCCACTCTCATCCTCTTTAAATTCGTTATCTGTAGTCTTTTGAGCAATATTTCTTATTGAAAGTTCTCATACCCCTTATCATCAAGGAGTTTTTTTTAATTGCCTTTGGAGTTTAGTTCAATACCCTTAACCTAGATTACAATGTCTTGAGTGTCTAATTCTCAAGCTGAGCACTGTGCAACTGCATATTCTCCCCCTACCTCATCCCCATGCCACTCTCTTCCAATTATACTTCTTTCTGATGCTTAAATACCCCATCTGCCTTCCTTAGGAAATTCACACATGATTCTCCTCTGTCTCCTGCATCCAGATAATTTTGTTCATCCTGCTTCAGGATTCTACCTAAATGTACTTTATCAGAGTAGCCTTTTGTGACTCTCTAGTCTGGACTGAATTATTCTCCTAGGACATGTTTCTATTTCATAAACTTTTTCTTTATAACAATTCACACTTAAAATTTTGTCATCAATATTTGTTATCTACTCTAGATTATAAACTCTGTGAACATATGACACTTGGAATATTTTGTTTGTTTGTGTAATTTCAATGACTGGCATATAGTCAACAATCAACAAAAGGTAGCAATCTCCCCAATTTCTAAGACTGGATGTCTCTTGACAGAGTATCAAGCAGAGGGTCAGTTAAGGATGCTGATTTAAAAGAAGGGATAGTGTTTCAAGAAAGAAGTAAAGTTTGAACGAATAATTGATTGTCGATGACAAAAGTTAACATATATATCTTCTTAGCATGGCAAAGCCAAAGCTCGAGGAAGATAGTGGTGAGGGAAAGTCACTGACAAGGAATGAGTTAGTGGGAAAGTGAGTGTTCAGTGTCCGTGGAAGGGAAATCATATTTCAGGTCCATACTATAAGACTTACTAGGGCATATCTTTTATGTCTCTGTCCTTGAAAAGATTGGTTTTAGAATTCATTGGGTTAAATTGACATGTAGAAATCAATGACATCAGCCAATAAGAACTGAGGATAGGAAGCTAGTGTTCAAATTTTAGTATGAATAAGTATTACATAGATGGTTTGTTGGAACACAGATTTGAGGGCTCTACTTCCAGAGGTTCTGATTCAGCCAGATTAGGGCAAGGTTTAGAATTGTTATTTAAAGCAGTTTTCTAGATTATGCAGTTGCTATTTGTTTGGAGATCACATTTTAGCAAATACTGCTTTTAACTGTACTCTCAGTTTCACTAGAATTGCATACATTCTGTGATTCTCCTTACCTCCTGATTCATCCCCCAATATTTTAAACAAGCAAGCAAACAAATGAAATAAGGTTTAAGACACTAATGGATAGTTATACTGGGTATAACTGTGTCATTATAGAGGTAACACCAACAGTGATTAATATGGTCCACAGCTGAAAAGAATTAGAGTAGGAGGGTATTTCTTGTTTTCTTTTTCCTCTAGCATTACTGTGAGAGGGAATAGGTAGCCTCAAGGCAATAGTATAGTATAGTTTATGCCTCAGCCTGCATAGTTAAAGTGATGATAAATTCACTGCTTTTTTTTTTTTTTGCACGATTCTGCATTGTTTACTTTGTCTTAGAGTAGTGATTATTTTTTTACTTTTCAAATCAGTTTTTAATTTTAAGCATATAGCCATTATTCTTTACTCTGTTGTGTTTTAAGTAATTCCATTTATTTTGTATACCATATTTTCTGTGGACTGAATATAAAGAGCTCATTTAATCTCACTGCATAGGATATGGATGCACTTTTATTTCGGTGAATTTGATTCTAGCTTATTTTGTTCATGTGATTCTGAAAGTCATAAGTATATACTTAACATGGTAGAATTTTAAGAGGTCAGTATGAAAATTTTGAGATATTGCAGATTCAGAAAAGATCACTCTCTGTGAGGAATATTGCCTAGACAGAGTTACAACCTCTATCCATATACTGACTTCTTTGAAAGTTGGATAATGGGAAATATTTCTTTTTTCCTGAGTTGTTTTCATGTATTAAATGGCATGATAATTTTATCTGCCTCATAAGATGATATTCAAAATTAAATTATAAAGACTGGAACATAATTGGTAGTCAAAAAAATTAAGGATCATTATTATTGGTTGAATATTAATTTCCCTCTAGTATTATTCTTGACATTAGGTTTTGCTTTATTCTCTCTTTTACTTTTTTCTAGTGAAATATTTTGAAGTTGCAGCTTCTATTTGTAGGGATACATTTTATTAAAGACTTATTAAATTCCCAGCACTGTGCCAAAATCTTTACTTAAGTCATGTTCTTGGCTATAGATATTATTATCCCAATTTTATAAATGTAGGTAGTGAAATTTAAAGAATTCTTGTACTATCATATATTGAGCAAGAACTTTATGTATATAAATTCACTTAGAGATAGGATAAAAGGCAAGTTAAAAACACTGTACTTTTTTAAAAGATGGAGTAGACTCTTCTCTATTCCTCTTGCTAAATATGGCTAAAAACTTTAGTTATTATATATAAGACAAACATAAATAAGTCTCAGAAAGGTAGAGAGAAGACAGTGTGGCTAGGGAACTCAGGACATGAGAAACAAAATGATAATGAGTTTCCTGGATTTTCTTTTTGCTTCACATATCCAGATGAGGTATGGAAAAACAGGCAACCTTGAAATGTCAAAGAATCCAAACAATAACAAGCCATAAGAAAAACTTGCTGTGCTAACAAAAGGACCAGTAAAGGGACTGCCTAGCAAGACTGAAAATTTTAGAAAGTAACCATTCTACTCCATATACTCCAGTGAAAACTATGGCCCTATCCACAGCTTTCTCAGCAAAGGTCAAATGGGAAACCTGGAATTCCGTCTCTTCTAGATGATAAGGAAGCACTTCAAGCCCCAGTCAGTATGGTATCAAAGTAAGCTGAGTTGGGAACCAGAACTTTCTTCCCTATCAAGTGATAAGGAGGCCCCACCTTGTGTGGTATCCATGGAAACCACTTGGGAAGCCTAAATTTCCACAACCGTGTGACAGTAATGAGGTTCTCCTCCCTCTTCTTACTGTGATGATGTCAGAAGAGACCCGGTGGAGAATCAGAACTATCACCACCATGCAGTGGTAAGGAGACTCCTCCCCCAACAGTGTCAGTGGAGGCCCAGTTGGGAACATGGTCTCCTAGCAATAATGAGGCAGTAATGTTTTCCCACCCAGAGTTTTCAGAGGAGTCTTGCTAAAACAGAAGGTTCAGATAAGACCTAGAGCCTATAAGAGAAAATTCTAAATTGTCAGGTTTCAGTAAAATATCATTCATCATACTAAAACCAGGAAAATCCTAACTTGAATTGGAAAAGACAATCAACAGATGTCAATACCAAGATTACACCATGTCTGTGACACAGAGAAAAGAAATTTGAAATATACCAAGTTAGGGATATATGGGTCTATAGCAAGAAATCCTGTTGTCAAAGTCTCAAAGGATTAGATGTCTGGGAATAGGTGTTGTTGAACGTTGAAGCAGGTGCTGTAGAAAAAAATGTTTAAAGGAATATGGTAGAAAAACTCCTAAATTTGGCAAAAGATATAACTTACAATTTCAAGAAGCTGGTTAAATCCCTAAGAAGAAAAACCCAAATAAATACATGCCAATATACATCATTATCACATTTCTAAAAACTATAAAGAAATATCTTGAAAGCAACCAGAGAGAAATGAAACATTACCTAGAGAAAAAAAAAAATCGAGTAATAGCTTAGTTTTCACCAGAAACCATACAGGTCAGAAAGCAAGGACACTACATCTTTCAAGTGCTAAAAGAAAAGATCTGTCAATCCAGAATTCTACATCTAACAAAATATCATTCAGGAAAGAAGGAGAAATCAATACATTCTCAGATGAAGGAAAAATAAGAGAATTTATAGCCAGCAGATCAAACCTAGAAGGATAGCCAAAATAATTTCTCTAAACAGAAAGGAAAAAAATGAAAGAATATTGGCACATAGGAGAGAAGACCAATACAAAGAGGAACATATAGATAAATATATAGACTGTCTTCTCCTCGAGTTTACTGTAAAATATTTGTCAATTGAAACAAAAATGCTATCATTCTCTGATATGGTTCTCCAAGTATATAGAAGAAACATTTAAGACTTTCTTTTTTTTATTACAAATGGGAGAGGGTAAAGAGACCTAAAAGGCGGTAAGATTTTCACACTTAACTTGAACTAGTAAAATGTTAACACCAGTAGACTGCGATAAGATATGTAGCTGATATTGATGTTTAGGGACCATCCTTCGAGAAGAATTAGCATAAATTTTTATTTGTTTGATCTAAGTATTAGAAGAGACTAAATATGTATATAGTAAGCAATAAGTGGTTCCAGGTTTTCTTAGTTTCTTCTTCTGGTTAATACATTTGAATCAGGTGTTTGATAGTTCTAATTTTAAATTTTAAATCTAAATTCAGTTTGCTCACAAAAATAATAATTGACTTTTGGATCAAATTAAAACAAATAGCAATCAGATGAATTAAGATTTGAACCACAATCTCTATGACTCAAAATATAGCTATAATAATGAATATACAATAGAAAGGAGGAAATTCTGAGATTAAAAGGATAAAAGGAGAGAATAAAAGATAGACTTTTTGTATGTGATCAAAGTTATCAATAGAATGTTATATTTATAAGATACTTTATGTAAGTCTCATGGTAAAGACAGAGCAAACATCTATTCAAAAAATATAAAGAAGAGAAAATCAAAATATAGCGCTATGGAAACATTATCAGTTCACAGAAGAAGGCAACAGAGAGGAAGAAAAGAAAAAGAGAAGAACAAAACAACCAGAAAGCAATTAAGCTGGCATTATTAAGTTCTTCCCTATCAATAATGACTATAAATGTAAATCGACTGAATTTTCCAATCAAAAGACATAGTATGACTAGATGAATAAAAAAAATAAGACCCAAATATATGCTACATACAAGAGATTCACTTCAGCTTTAAGAACATGTAGACTCAAAGTGAAGGGATAGGAAAAGATATTCCATGCAAGTGGAAACCAGAACAAAGGGATATTTACATCTATAAGCAACAAAGTAGAGTTTAAGGCAAAAACAGTAACGAGACAAAGAAGGTCATTTTATAATGATAAAGGAGTCTATTCATCAAAAAGTTATAGCTAACATACACTCACTCACAGAAAAAAAGTTGAGAAAATAATAAAAGTGGTAAAGCATTGATAGTATAGTTTGTTCTAAAAAATAAAATTAAATAAATAAGCAAATAAACAAACAAATACCATCATCAGAACACTTATATATATTAAGCAAATGCTAAGAGATCTAAACAATAATAGGAGGGAACATTAATACCTCATTTTCAACAATGGATAGACTATCCAGGCAGAAAATCAACCCAAAAATGTTGGACTTGACCCATATTTTAGACAAAATGGGCCTAAGCACTTATAGAACAATCCATTTAATAGCAGTAAAATACACATTCATCTCAAGTACCCATAGAACATTCTCTAGGACAGATCATATGATAGGCCATAAAACAAGTCTGAAAATTTATGAAGATTCAAATCACGCCAAGTATATTTTCTGACCACAGTGGTATAAAATAACAAGAAGGGAAGATCTGAAACTTACAAATATCTGAAAATTAAATAATACATTCCTAAAAAACACATGAGACAAAATGGTAGTCAAAAGAGAAATTAAAAAAATATCTTGAAACAAGTAAAAATAAAAGCATAACATGACAAAACTTATAGGCTGCTGCTAAAGCAGTTCTAAGAGGGAATTTTATAGCAATAAATGCGTATAGTAAGAAAAAAGAAAGATCTCAGATAAACATCTTAACTCTACACCTCAAGGGACTACAAAAAGAAGAAAGACAAAGCTCAAAGTTAGAAGAAGAAGGAAAAAAAAATCAGAGCAGAAATAAATAAAATAGAGACCAGAAAAAAAAATAGAAAAGATAATGAAACTGGGAGGTTTTTTTTAAAAAAAAAATAAACAAAATGGACCAAATCTAGCTAAACTATGAAATAAAAAAAAAAAACAGAGAAATTTCAAATAAATAAAATCATAAATGAAAGCAGAGACATTACTATTGATACTACAAAAATAAATAAGCAATTCTATTGATAATTATATGTTATCAAATTGGAAAACCTAGGAAAATGGATAAATTCCTGGAAACATACATCTTAGCAAGAATGAATCATGACAATATAGAAAATATGAACAGATCAATATTTGAATCAGTAATCAAAAGCCTCCCAACAAAAAAAAGCACAGGACCAGATGGCATCATGCTGAATCCTACCAGACATTATGGCGCTCCTCACTCTTCCAAAAAATAGAAGAGGAGGGAACACTTCAAAACACATTTTATAAGTCCAGCTTTACCTTGATATCAAAACCAGATAAGTTCACAGCAAGCACAGAAAACTACAGATTAGTATATCTGATGAATACAGATGTAAAAATTCTCAACAAAATATTAGAAAACTTAATTCAACAGCACATTAAAAGGGTTTTTGACCATGCCAAGTTGGATTTATCCCTGGGATGCAAGGATGGTTCAAACATGCAAACTAATAAGTGGAATATACCAGATTAATAAAGTAAAAGATAAAAAAATCATATGATCATTTCAATAAATGTAGAATAAACATTTAACAAAATACAACATTCTTTAATGATAAAAACCAACATATTTGGTAAAAAAGGAACATAACTCGACATTATAAAGGCAATATATGCATATGCATGTATTGACATTTAGTTTATAGCAGGGGGTCCAAGAATTCAATAGAGAATGACAGTATCTTCAAAAAATTGCATTTGAAAACCCAAATTGCCACATGCAAAGGAACAAAACTGTACCACTACCTTATGCCGTACACAAAAATCAATTAAAAATGGATTAAAGACTTGAATATGAGACCTAAAAATCATTTAACTCCTAGAAGAAAACATAGGGGGAAAACTCCTCATCATTAGTCTTGTTAATTATCATTATTATTATTTTTGGATTTGATAACCAAAAGCAAGAATAAACAAGAAGGACTACATCAAAATAAAAATCATCTGTTCAGCAAAAGAAACCATTAACAAAATGAAAAGGCAACATATGCAATGGGAAAAAATATGCACAAATTATAATCTGTTAAGGGGTTAATATTCAAAAAATATAAAGAACTCATACAATTTAATAGCAAAAATAACACATAATCCAATTTAAAAATGGGCAAAAAAACTGAATATATATTCTGGAAAAGGAAACATACAAATGGCCAACAGGCACATGAAAAATGTTCAACATTACTAATCATTAGGAAAAATACAAATTTAAAACACAACAAGGTATCATCTCATACCCATTAGGACATCTATCACCAAAAAGAGAAGGGATAACAAGTATTGATAAGGATGTGGAGAAAAGAGATCCCCTGTCCACTGCTGGTGAGAATGTAAATTGGTGCAGCTCTTAAGAAAATAATGTGGAAGTTCTTCAGAAAATTAAAAATAGAACTACCATATGATCCAGCAATTTCACTTCTGGGTATTTATCTAAAGAAAATGAAATTACTATTTTAAGAAATCTACACTCCTATTATTCATTGCTTCATTATTCACAATTATCCAACTGGGGAAATAACCCAAATGTCCATTGACAGATGAAAAGATAAAGACATATGGTAGATACATATAATGGAATATATTCTACCTGAACAAAGAAGGAAATCCTACCACTTTCAACAACACGGATGAGCCTGGAAGATATCATGCTAAATGAAATGTCAGTATCAGAAGGACGAATACTTTATGATTCCACGTGTATGAGTTATATATAAAATAGTCTTATGAAAGAAGAAAGTAGATATATGTTCCTCATAAATCTTTCAATGCTTAGTTTTGGAATTTCTTAATAATTTTTACCTGAGTCTATTATAATTTTGAGGTTCTAAAATGTGATGTTCTGACTCTAAAATTTGTTTTACATTTATTAGTTAAAATTCTACAGCAGGGAAGATATTTCCCCGCCACCCCCATTTCTTATTTTGCTTCTAGACACTTTAAGGACAGAGCTTGGTATTTAGAATTCATGACTTTCTACTAATAATCCCTGTTTCTATATACACAAACAAATTTTTCTAACTTTCATCATTTCATCTTGTATGTATTTTCTTCCTTATTAGAAACCTGTCTTCTAATAACATCAAGGAATATATTTGTATTTATAACCTTACAACATACTTGTTGTTTTCAGAATCACTAAACCAATAACACTAAAAATATCCACACCTGTGAGTAAAGTTGAAGTTTTTCAGCATTTTTTTTCTTTAGCCTGCAAATAAGAAGTCGGTCTCTCTTCAAAAGTTGTGTGAGTTAGTACTATATTTTTTCCTTCAGCATGATTATATTATTCATATGAAATACAATTGAATTCATGTTTTTGTTTGAATTCCATTTTACAGTTCCTTTCATCTTTTAAAATTTAGTTTTATATTTTGAATATGTAGAGCATATTCAAAGTGATTCTAATGTCAAATAATTACAAAAAGATATATTCAGAAAAGTGTATTTTCTTTTCTACTCCTTCCATCCAATTTCCCTACCCCTACTCTATGTAGACAAACATGTTTGATTAGCTTCAGGGTTATTCTTCCTTTGTTTCTCTTTGCAAAATTAAGCAGACACAGGGACAGATACTTTTTCTGATTTTCTCTTATTTTATTCAGAAAAATTATTAATATATATATAAATACACACACACACACATATATAAAATTCTTTTTAACTTTGTTTTCCCTACCCCACCCCCAAATATCTTACCAGGAAATATTTTCTTATCAGTTCATAGAAATTTGTAATAACTTTTGTCATTAAGGAAAACTTGTATTTTTGTAACTTTGGTTGCCTTTGTATTTATATAATTTTAGTGACTGTAAGTTTTCACTCTCTGATTTTTTTTCACTTTTAAATGGTGTTCTTTAATTTTCACCTGTTTTTCACACATCGATGACTTTATTATATTTTGTCCTTACTCTCCCCCTTTTTTTGTTTTCATTGTATTTTATCATTCTATTTACATATCACTCTTCTAGCCCTGTTCTACGCATTGATTTAATCTATAATTAGTCTATAGTAAATATATTATATCCTCACTCACAAACATTGTGCTGAAGTCTCCCTCATACATCTCTTAATTGGATGAAGTTCATTCTCCAGATATTTCAGGAAAGATTCTGTAGTATAGTAGGTCTTGAATTTTTGCATGTTTAAACTGTTTTTCTATAGTCTAAAATACATTGAGTATATAAAATATCTGTCTTATACTTTGAGTTTTTTAAAAATGCTGATTTTCTTCTAACTTTTTAAATTGTTTTTCAGAATTATTATTCTAGTCTTATTTATATAGTAGTATAAATATTTTATTTTTTTTATTAGAGTCTCTGAAGAATTTTTTCTCTGTCTTTAAAGTCTAAATAATTATGATATGTCTTGTAGTTGATTGTTCTGGGTCAATTGTCTTAGATACATGATGCGATCCTTTCAATATGAAGAATTAATTTTTTTTGGTTCTTTTGAAAAATCTTTTAAAATATAGCTTAAATATTATTTTTGGTTATTCTGTTTGTTTTCTCTTTCTGCTTTAGTGGCTACAATTTTATCCTTGCTTGATCTTCTTTGTCTCACTTATTCAATTATTTTCTCTCTCTTTTAACTTATTCCTTTATTTTATATTTTTTTTCCCTTTTGGATGTTTATATCCTTTTTTCAATGAAATTTAGTAAATTTTTATTCAAATATATTCTGCTTTGGGTATCTTGAATTTTATTCCTCAATATTTAGATGATTTAATATTTTTTTTAAAAAAATTATCTACCTAATTTGAAAAACTCACACTTTATCTCTTTATTTATTTATTTTTATTCATTACTTTTAGAATATCTAATTCAAGTTTTTTTCCCTTATACTTATCATTTTTAAAATTATAATCAATTTTGTTTAAAGTGCTATATTACAACTTTCTTCCCTTTATAGTTGATATTATTGATTGAATTTTTTTGTCAGCTGAAAAAGAAACCTCCTCTTTTCTACTTTCTCCCCCAAATTGTTGACTATCTGAGACTGCTGCTTAGTCCTTCATATGTGATTGTTTTCCTTGTCAATGTATGTTACCAAGTTTCAGTCCTGTATTTAGTATTTTACCACTATTTGATAAAACTTTCTCTTTCTGGAGGTTTGTCTATGCTTTAGCTGTGCCTTCAGTTCCATGATCCTCTTTTTCATGGCAGTCTTTCCTATATCCTTTCTCTCCTTTCCTTGCATCATATTCGTGAAGTGACCACATGAGCTCTACTGATAGACTTGTTAGTATTTTGTGTTTACTTTTCTACTTACAAGTCTTTGAGGTTCTCATGTCTTTCTCCTTAAAATATGGACAGTGTGAATTATGCATGATTTCATTTGCACATCTCATTGATATGTATAGATTTTGAGGAATAATGTAAAAAGAAGGTTTACATTTAAGCACCTACCATAATCCTAAGGCCAAGTGGAAGTTCCTACATGAAAATTTTAAATCAGTTGTCTGGAAAAATTTTTATTGGTAAAAACAAGACAACTGGTTCTGTTATACTAAGATTTGCTCCATCCAATATGTAAATTCCTTGTGTTTAATATTTATCACTAACTATGTGTCAGTCACTGCATTGGACTTAGGAGATAAATTTATAATATTTTAATCCAGTTTAGTTGAAATACAAGCTCTAAGAATAGGAGTAGGGAAAATGAAATTGGAATAGAAGTCTGAGGTAAGTAAATGCATGACCTTGGAAATTAGAGTCAAACTTTATCTATTTAAATGCAATAGGCGAGTTAAAGCCTTTCATGACATTTTAAGTTTTGAGGGCCAAATAGGTTAGTGTAGATAATTTTATATAATGATGAGAATGAGGTACTGTAAAAGTAGTTTGGCTTCTTTTGCTATTCTATATCCTTTTATTAATATTTCCTGATCTTTATACACATAGTTTGCTCCAAATTCCTGGATGAATCAAAGTAACATGAACTGCATATACTTTATAATAAGTAATGTGGTTAGACTGTTATAAAGACATATGCAAAAAAGAAGCTTCTTAAAAAAATAAAATGAATTTATTATAAAGAAGAGAAAAATTAGGCATTATTTAGCATTCAAACTTAGCATAGAATTAGCTAAAATTAAACTAGAGCAGCTAAATGTGAAGCATATTTTAGTAGTGACCAAATGAGAGTCATAGAAACAGGTAAGGCACAGAAAGTTTTGGCTGTTTGTGAAGTGTTAGTATGGTTTAAATTTATTCCCACACGCTTTCCCTCCTTAGGAGTACAAAAGCTTAATGCTTACATTTTTTTTTTTTTACAATCTATTCGAGGGATTTGTTACCTCTGACTTTCTTCTCTTCCATCAAAAACTTGAAAAAATAAAAAATAAAATCCCTCAATCCTCTTTCTATCAAATGAGAATCAAAGCAAAAATAAAAATAAAATAAAATCTTTGGTCATTATTGGGATTGAACATTTTTAGTGCTTTTGGTCAAGTAAGTCATAAACAAATTCAGCAACACATAATGCGCTTCCATTTCCACATAAATTTTATCTCAGTAACTACATGTCAGCTTTTAAAAAGAAAATCTACATAATGCTAAAGAGTATCTTATTCACATGCCATGGATCTTGCTGGCTTGGTTGTCATGGATACTTACCTTTTGTTTGTTTGAGAGATCTATAAAATGTGTACATTTGAATCCTTCATTGCCATATCTGCAGCGACGTTATAGCTATTTTACAGAAGTAAATAAAATTAAGCAACTATGCAATTTATGATGAAAGAATAAACACATTTACCTGCATGCATTTTAATAAATCTGTCCTCACTGACATTTAAAATACAAGAAACTAAATATTTTATTATTCAAGGAGGAATGTGGTTGATAAGACTCTGGTTTACCTTTTTAGATTAAATTATATAGAGTGTAAGAAATCATCAAATCTTGGGAAAAGAATAAATAAGAAACCATGCCTATTTAAAAATAGTATTCATTCCTCTCAAGAGGGAGTATTTTCATTGTATAAATGCAACAATATGTATTTTACCCTCAAGATATCCAACGTCCTATTCTCACACTCATTCTCTTTCTGTTTCTCATGCTTTATAATAACATCATCTTTATGTGTTAGTAAGTGTAATGAAAAAAATATATTACAATCTGCAAGCACTAAAAGAGCAAAGCTTAAAGCTAAAGCTATATTTTTCCTATCTAAAAGTCACTGACACAAAAGAAGATGGTGAACAAAAAGCTATGAATGTACGCAATGGATGGGAGCTTCTGGAAGTTACATATTACTTTGTTCAAAAGCACAACCCACAAAAAATTCTTAATGTCACCCCCATTGAGAGGTCATTGCTGGTTTGGCAGTCATTCAGCCTTGATTTAAGCATATACATGTATGAAGAAGTTCAAGCTAGAGTAACTCGGCACCAATGTGCAATATTTCTGAAACAGAAGAATCTTTTGAGAATATTGTAATATTCTACCATTATCTATTGCTCAGTTGGCACAAACTAAAAGGTTTAATAACAAGCTAAGTGAACTAAAATATGAATTCTGTATGATAATATACATTTACTGTTTGCATTTAATTAACACTTCTACCATTTCACATATGGCATGGTAATATTCAGTATATCTTCCTGCAATGATGCAATGGTGTGAAATGCCTTTAGTCTACAGTTAAGTTATTCTGTTTCCAGATATTAATCCTGCATTAATAGCTTTATATTAAAAGTAGAACTATGTAGATAGATGAGTAAGCATAATAAAAAAACATTTGTTAAAGCTTTACTTCTACTTTCATGGACACAGAAATTTAGATATTCTAGTAAAAAATAAAATGAGCTGTGTAAATATCACATGAGTTAAAGGAGTTCACTTTTGTTTTGATAATGTGAATAGAGTTTCATGTTCTTTGAGGAGTCATGCTGATTATAAAAAATCTTACCAACCTTGTCATTAATAAAAATTATTTAGGGACAAGTTTTTATACTCCATATATATCATCTTATTCAGTAAACAGCTTATCCAGTCAAGGAATTAAGAAATCCATTTAGAAAGACAGTATATACTTCAGTATTTGTCCCATGGATATATTTAAATCATTCGATATGGGGTCTCTAAATGTATTTTGGGTAAATATATATTTTAAATAAAATGTATATTTTCAGAGCACTGAGATTATGTGGGATATGGGGAGATATGGGGACATGACATGTTATTCCTCCAAGCCTTTTCATTCTGTATTAAACAGTAATACTTTAGGGCTCTATGATGTTTATAGCTTATGAGGACATTTTCTATCATTATCAGGTACGATGAAATTGCTTCATTTAGAGAAGAAGAAAGAAAATGTAGCATTCCTTAAAGTTCCATATTCACATCAGTTAGTAACTAAAGTTGGAACTCACACCACTGTCCATTTTTTTCTATTTCTCATTGGAAAATGTGACGAACTTCCATGCATATTTTATAACCTAGCTTAATTAAAACTTTAACTACAAAATAGATTTAATGAAACCTGTACTCATGCTCTTCTTATTAATAAGTTTAGAAAAGCTACAAAATCTTAGCAACATAAGTGTTTAAAAACCTAACATATTACTTTCTAAGGGTAGAGTACTTGGACCTGGATGAAATGTGGCTTTGGAACGTGAAAGAAAAATTGTCAAAGAATAAATAAAGTCTTAACTATAGGCACTCAGAAGGTACCACAATGTTTAAAACAAATCAATTATTTTTATTAGATTACACCTCAAATATTAACTAATGAAAATTAGTTAGAGGATATCAAACTTAGAAGCTATCATCATCTTAATTACTGGCACCATATATTTAAATGACAACTGATTCCCTGAATACATTTAAATACAAATAAGTAAAATTTTTATGAAAGCAAATTCTAGAGGTTTCCAATAGTACCTCTTTTTGGGTAACCATTTGGAACATGAAAGTAACAAAAGAATGAAAAAGTAGATAGATATTTTCAAGATATTCATTAAGATAAATTTTAACAATTGATGAAATAATAGCTCAAAATAAGTCCTCATTAAAATTAATGTAAAATCCCCCAGAGGAAAAAAAAGTCTTCGTGTTGCTCCATTTCTCTAATAGTGAGAAAACAGACTAAAAATCACCAACTAAGAATTGAACACACACACACACACACACACACACACACACACACACAGAGTAAAGTGGTAGACAATATATTAAAATTATCTTTGTAAAAGAATCATTGATCTGGCACTAGATAAGAGAATAGTTAAACCTTCAAAATCACGTGAAAGCAAGGGATCTGGGTAGTGAGTTTCAAAATTTGTTTTCAACCTGAAATTTTGTGATGAACCCAGGTTACCAGAGGTTCCACATTGACAGCTTCACATGATGTAAACTGAGGATAAAGTCAAAGGCCAGTCTCAAATGAATAATCTAAAAGTAGAATCCCCACATAAAGCTGAAACCTAAAAGTGGTGCACCTGTATTACAAAATTAAATGAGGGATGAGTGCCACCATTAATAAAATGAAGAAAACTCACCTGTTTTAACTCTGATACAGAATTAAGCCAAAAATATATCCTTGGACATTTGAATCCGCAAATACTAGCTTGTAGTTGGTATTTAAATTCATACTTTTGTGTTCCAAACAAACAAACAAACAAACAAACAAAGATCAAACAGGGACATTTATCTGAAAATTTCTCAGATTGCTCACATGCTAGAAAAGTAGAAGTTTTATAAATTCTCTCTGGGGAAACTCAACTTCAAATCCAGATCTGAAAGAATTACTACATTAAGATTGAGAAAATGAGTAATTCTCAATCAAAAACTCAGAAGACGCAAGAAAAAAAAGAGCCTTAAGTGAGAATTAAAAGCAACAACAAACAAGAAATAGACATGTGAAGATGTAATCTGTTGGAAATCCACATATTGACTCCTTGTATTGAAAGGGTAGGACACCAAAGACAAATGTATTTTAAAGATAGCCAAAGAAAAAAAGACAAACCACATTTTAAAGAAAAGCCATTTAAATTAAAAGCTGAATTCTTAGCCATAATAAAGAAAATCCAGGAGAAACTGAAATAGTAGATTGTAATATTTAGGAGAAAATAAAAATGATATCAAGCTAAAATTTTGTCTAGATATTCTCTTTCAAGAATGGAGGAGAGACATTTTCAGATTAAAAAAAACTAAGACATTTTATCACCAAAAAAAAAAAAAAATTGAAAAAATTAACCTCTAATGAAAAAAATTTACATAGCAAAAATTTGAGAACCCTACAAAAAATAAGTCCCAACAAATTCATCATCCTATTTTATCACATATCTCATACCAATGTATATATAAAGCTAATCAATAAAAAAAGCAGTGAAGATCTAGAAATTTTTACCTGCACAAATAATACAAATTGCTTGATGCATAGTTTTATAAATGTATCTAAAATTGCATCTGACAGAGAATACATATTTTTTCAAAAACATTTAAAATATTTATAAAAATAGATCATATGTTAACCCTAAAATCTATCCCCCAAATATGAAGAATTGTTTTGCACAGTAATATACTATTACTATAATATATTTAAGTCAAAAATAAAAATAAATGTATTTGGAAAAAATGCTTAAAGAAGTTTAAATGAATTCTGAGACAAAGAAGACACCATAATTCAAATTGAAAAAAAAATTAAGATTTGAAAAATATGAAAAACAGCAAATCAAATTTGTGATAGACAAATCAACATAGAATGTAATATTTTTTCTTTTTTTAATTAAATTTATTGGATGACTTTGGTTAACAAAATTATATAAGTTTCAAGTATACACTTTGATAATACATTATCTGTATGTTTCAGTGTGTGTTCATCACCCAAAGTTAAATCTTCTTTCATCACCATATATTGGACCTCCTTTACCCTTATTTACCCCACCCCCACCTTTTCCCCTGGCATACACTAAACTATTGTCTGCATCAATGAATTTATGCTTGTCTTGTTCATTGGTTGCTTTCAGTTTTATATCCCACATATGAGTGAAATCATATGGTTCTGAACTTTTTGTCTGACTTATTTCACTTAGCATGATTATCTATGTTGTTGCAAATGGTGGTATTTCATCTTTTCCTATGACTAACATTCTGTTGTATATATGTACCACATCTTCTTTATCCAGTCAGCTATTGAAGAGCACTTTGGTTGTTGCCATGTCTTGGCCACTGTGAATAATGCTGCAGTGAACATTGGGGTGCAGATATCTTTGCGGATAAATGTTTTCAAATTCTCTAGGCAGATACCCAGAAGAGGGTTTGCTGAGTAATATGGTAATTTTATTCTTAATTTTTTGAGAAACTTCTATATTGTTTTCTACAATTTACATTTTACATTACCACCAGCAGTGTATGAAGGTTACTTTTTCTCCACAACCTCTCCAACACTTGTTACTTGTCTTGTTGATAATAGTCATTCTGACAGGTGTTAGGTGGTATTTTATTGTGGTTTTGATTTGCATAGTAGTGAAGTTGAGCATCTTTTCATGTTTGTTGGTCATTTGTACGTCTTCTTGGGAGAAGTGTCTGTTCAGTCTCTCTGTCCATTTTTTAATTGGATTTATTGTTGTTGTTGTTATTATTGTTGAGTTGTATGAGTTCTTTACATATTTTTAGGCCCTTTTTGGAAGTGTAGTTTGCAGCATCTTCTCCCATTAAGTTTGTTGCCTCTTGGTTTTGTTTATAATTTATTTTGTTGTGTGAAGTTTTCATTTTAATATAGTCCTATTCCTTTATTTTTGCTTTTACTTCTCTTGCCTTGAGGTCAAATTCATAAAATCCTATTTAAATCCAAGGTCCATGAGTTTAGTACCTAAGTTTTCTTCTATGTAATAGAAGAAATTTATTGTTTTAGGTCCAATAGTTAAGTCTTTGACACATTTTTGAGTTAATTTCAGTATATGGTGACAGGTAGCAGTCTAGATTCATTCTTTTGCATGTGGCTTTCCAATTTTCCTAGCATCATTTATTAAAGAGGCTTTTTTTTCTCCATTGTCTATTTTTGACTCCTTTGTAAATATTATTTCCCCATATATATGTAGGTTTAGAATGGAATATTTTTAAAATATATACTTAAAATAGGAAAGACTAAAAGTCCAAAGTTAGTCAATTCGCCAATTTAAGTAGTAATGGAAAGAAGTATTTTATCTACAAAATTTAAATAAATATAATATGATAATGTTAGAAATTAAGGAAATAGAAAACATGCAATACAAAAAGGGCCAACAAAACCAAAAATTAGCATTTAGAAGGACTTAATAAAGTAGAAAAAAATGACAAATGTAATCAACATTAAAAGACATCAATAAATGGTATTAGAAATGTGTAGAAGACATAATTATAGGTGCATCAGGGATTAAAAACAAAATTAAAAGTATAACAACGTCAATACATTTGAAAATAAAATAAACATATTTGTAACCAATTATAATTTGTTAAAACTAACCTTGAAATAAATAGCTTTAATTTTCATAGTACAATTAGAAATCATACCAGTAATTAAACTCCCCACAAATAACAACTAGCTTCAGTTAGTAAAAAGATAAATTCTATGAGATAGTTCAGGATACATTTGAAACTTTTCACAAATAATTCAAGTCAAAAAATAAAGAAACGTTCTCCTTTCATTTTATGACAATAGAACAAATTGATCAACAAAATAGACACAGTCATACTAGAGAAACTACATATTAATTTCATTCACAAACATCGATGCAAAAATCTAAAATAAAATATTAACAAATCACGTTCAGCAATATAAATGACTTTCTGTGATTTGTTCCAGGAATACAGGGTTGGTTTATTATAAAAAAATGGATAAATATTATTGACTACAATAATGTTAGAGGAAAAATCATTATATTACATCAGCAAATACAGTAAGAGCATTTGATAAGATACAGATTTTGTTCATTAAAGATATAGAAAATGATAAAGGGAAGCTACAATAAGAACAACAGCAGCAAAAAAAGCAAACACAAACAAAAAAATCCTTAAATAAAACTCATCTCAGTAAATATATTAGCAGTGAAAAATTGAAGCAATCTTCTTTAATATCAAGAAATAAAATGTTTGCTTGTTATTACTCTTGCCTTTATAAAAATGGATGAGTCAATGTCCATGCAATAGTAGAACAGTGTAAAGAAATAAAATGTAAGACTTTGAGAAAATTATTGCAGATTATGTAATTTTTATGATGATAACCACAAAAAAACTATAGATACATTTTTAGAACCAATAAGAAATTTTAACGAAGTTGCTCAATACACAATCAATATATAAACTCAATTGCCAGAGAGAGGATAAGCTTTAATTTTTGTAGAAAATTAAAATAAACCAAAACAAAAATACAATTTTAGTCTTCATGGTTCTTTTTACACAATATCTAGATTATATTAAAAAACATACAGAATTTAAGGAAGCAGGAATATTTCATCCATGATCAGCAAGCAGAAAATACCATCAGCAGAAGGAAAAATCACAACTCTGCTAATTATTGGAATAAACAGAAGAGTACTTTATAACAATTATAAATACCTTAAAGCAAATTCAGAAAAGGATGGATCTAATGGATGAAGAGATTGGGAATTTTAGGGAGAGAAATTGATACTAATTGATACTAATAAAGAAAAAAAGGAATTTTTAGAACTGAAAAATACAGTGTCTTGGAAATCAAAAATTTTTCACTGGGCAGATTTCACAAGAGATTGGACTATAAGGTTCGTTAAAATTGAAGACAGATCAATAGCAATCATCAAAATTGAAGTAGAATGGGAGAGGATAGATTGAAAAAGAAAATGAACCTAGTAGTAGTAGTATACATTGAAACGATCACAATAGTTAAAATTAAAGATAAATTGAATTAATTTTGTGAAAAATAAGAAAAAAATTAAAACTTATAGGTTTAAGAATATCTCCATATTGGACAAATTAGAACAATGCTGGTGAGAGAAAATTAATACTCGGTGTGAATGCGGGGATAGTTTAGTAGACATTTGAGGTTTGAGGCTAGGTTGCATCTATGACTCTTTTTTCAGTAACAATATCCTAACCTCCCCTGTGGTAAACTTGTTAAATTTTGTTAATTTTTTCCCATTTGTTTACCATCCAGGGGTAGCATAGAAACTGGAGTAGGTTGATAAAGCCTTTGCCATTACTCATACCAAATAATAATTTTTAAATTTAAATCAGCTTGAGTTGAGTTTTCTCTTTTTGTAAAGAAATAAGTTATAACAAGTAAGGACAAAACAATAAAACTTACTCATTGTAAATGACTTTAATTCCCTTGGTTAGTTGATTTTACTGGAACATTGGAGAATTTGTGAAATTTCTGGATATTGATAATTAGTTATTTTTAATTAGAAAAAAAGATTCATTTTTTCCCCAAACTATTGAGAGAGAAACCTAAAATTTATTATAGCAAAAAGTGACGTATTTTATGGTCACAATTTTATATTAAATGTGTTTTTCAGATATATATTGTTTTAAAAGTAAGAACTAAGGCAAGTGAGTCGAGTGTAATGAAAACATTTTAAACAGCTGGAGAGGTATGAAGGTGGAAATTATTGCCTTTATTAAAGCATTAAAGGAAAGGCTAAGGCCTTTGTGTTCCTTCTGTTTCTGCAGTTTAAAGAATATACTGAAAAATTTGTTTTATTAAAGTTATAAACATTTGTGTAAATCACATTTTTTGAACTTAATATTTTCTACCATTATAAAACAGGTTATATATGTAGTAGCAATTATAAATATGTCAATATGCAATTATGTGAAAGGACAAAAATATTAAAATGAAAAAAAAAACAAAACAGGCAAATGTTCCCCTATGACATTTTGAAAAAAATCTATTAAGGGAAAAGGTGTGTAAGTAAGGTGAAAAGCCCATGTGTTAAACAGAAAACATCCAGTAACTCAATAAATATAACCTCTATGTAACATGTAGAGTATCTGATTACATTAGAAAAACAGCATGTTATAACATAGTTCTTTGACAAAAGGTCAATCAAATGTAATACAATTGAGAGTGTAAACAGCTGATATTTTAAGTCAATATCACGTCTTGTAGGAGATAACTAAGAAATGTAGCTATTTAGGACCCTTGTCTGTACAGAATAATGATAGTTATATGTGTTGAGATTTTATTATG
Source organism: Eidolon dupreanum (assembly GCA_028627145.1). NCBI lineage: Eukaryota > Metazoa > Chordata > Mammalia > Chiroptera > Pteropodidae > Eidolon > Eidolon dupreanum. The sequence goes on along the minus strand of CM053502.1, from coordinate 45,866,953 downwards.
GTATCACATATCATTCAGAATGTCAACAAATCTATCGAAATCTTAAGTGAATGTTTATCAATAATCTTATACTTTTGTTTGCATATTGATGCACAAAAAATTAAATAAGATGGATAAATATACATACATATTTTATAATATGTTCTATTTTGAACACTCCAAGATTAAAGACAAAAATACTAAATGTGTTACTCTGTTATATATGATCCACTAAACAGTCTAATAAGAATGTGTTGGAGTGAATATGTATATAGGTCATGAAGTATATATATATATATATATATCATGAAGTGAGGATAGTTACATGCAGTGGAAAGATTTCAGTTTAGGAGTCAAATTTGGATAATCTGTTCCTTTGATGACATTAAAGAATTTGTTTATTGTTTAGAGTATCAGGCAGAATAGTGATTAAGACTGCAACCATGGAATAAAACAGCACAGTTTAATCCACACTGCTGTGTGATAGTGGGCAGGTGACTTAGCATATCTATGTGTTTTGATTTCTTTATCCACAAAATGAGTATAAAGTCTATTTCATAGTAACAGCAGCAGTTCCCCGCTCTGTTCCGGGGGACCCCCTGTTTCTATAGGCACTAATGGAGTTAATTCATGTAAAGTACAGAACTTTTAATAAAGGTCAGCTATTAGCTTTATTGGTGGAATGTAAGTAATAGTATATATCTTGTAGGGATGTTATAAGAATGAAAGTATATCATATGGAGTAACTGTCACATTCTACATCCTCAGTAAATAGTATTTATTACCATTACTATTGAAGTTAAGTTTTTCTTAGGTAACTTAGAAAAAAGACCATTAAAGTTGTAACATCTCAGGGACTTTGCTTAAAACAAACATTATAAGTAAAATTCCATATTATTTTAAATACAAATATACATTTTGGAGAAGGCCACCTTGACTAACATATATCAAAGATCAAAACCTCAGTAAAATCCAAATATTTAAAAGCATATAAAAGTTGATGAATGTAATTCTCTTTCAGTTGCGGGTGCATGGACAACTAGTTTCATAAGCAATTTTACAGTCATTGTAATCAGTGGTAATTAATTAGGTTTTTATAAAATATCTAGGCCTGCGTTAAGATCACTCTAACACAGCCTGATTTTGGCAATCCATATTTCAGCAATTTAAGATTTCCAACAATATATGCTCAAAACTTGAATAAAAAAGCACACAACATATATAAGCTTTGTGACATTACAGTTTTTATGATGCAGTAGTTTTGACCTTTGGAGAATATAAAAAATTCAGAGATAACATGATCTTTATCTTCTCAGCATGGTACATTAATATATTCTCTCATTTCCACTTATAGTCACTGATAAGGAGATATGTTTGATCTTTATTCTTGATTTTTTAGTGTCTCATAATTAAAAAATTATTTGATAATCATTATGGAGTTCGAAAATTTATTTTTCAGGTAAAATAACTGCACTTCCATATGCAAAAAGTCTCTTTCTTATTTAATATAACATAGTATTATTAACTTTGGCTGGTTTGGGGAATGTCATTAGTTCTATATGTTATTAATATTTCTATGTTAGCTTATTCTGTAGAGAAACCATTTTTTACTGCCTTTTAGCAATGATTACTTAAATTTGTTGAAAACTGTCTTTTAAAAAATTTTAAAACATAATATCAAAATTAGACCTAAAAGCAACCTATACTTTTACTTTTTTCAGATTGTCATGTAAATGGAATCATATAGTATTCAGCCTTTTGTGTATGGTTTCTTTTACTTTGTCATAATGCTTTTGAGATGCATCCATCTTGTTGCATGTATGAACAGGTACATTATATTTATTACTGAGTGGTATATCATTATGTGGATATACCATTTATCAGTTAATGAATATGTGAGTTGTTTCTAGTTTTTGGCAGTAATTAATAAAACTGCTATAAATATCATGCTTAGATTTTTGTATGGATGTACATGTTCTTATCTCTTGGGAAAATACTGGATTATATGCTGGGTCATATGTTAAAATGTTTTGTTTTTTTTTTTAATTTTAAAAGGCTAAACCAAAATTTTTATTAGATTTAAACTTTGCAGTAATGATCCATGCAGGTTTTTTCATTCTCTTTTGGAATTTTGAAACAGTACTAAAACTTGAAAAAATACCCCATTTTCTTCCAAGGATTCTTACTTTCTCTATTCTACAAAACAAGGAAATAATTTATTTTCTCAAAGATCCACTGTTACATTTGTTTGCATATAGCTCTGAGGCAGTTCATTAAAATATTCTGGCATTCTATGAACAAACATAGATTTCCAATGTTATTCTATTTTTTTTGTGGTATTGTATTTTCTTTTTTTTTCTCCAGTTTTATTGAGAAACAATTGGCATAAATTAGTGCATAAATTTAAGGTGTGCAACATGACAGTTGAATTTACATATATTGTGAAATGATTACCACAATAAACTTAGTTTACATCTATTATCTCATATAGATGCAATAAAAAGAAAATGAGAACTCTTACAAACTACTCTTTTAACAGCTTTCCAGTATAGCATACAGCAGTGTTAACTATAGTTATCATATTGTACATTACATTCCTAGTATGTATGTATATATTCATTTGTATACATTACATCTCCATGTCTTATTTATTTTACAAGTGGAAGTTTTTATCTTTTAATCCCTTTCACCCATTTTGCCCACTCATCCTCTACCTTCTACGCTACTCTGGCAACCACCAATCTGTTCTCTTTATCTATAGTTTTGTTTTGTTTGTTCATTTGTTCTGACTTTTAGATTCTAAATATAAGAGGAATCAGACAGTATTTGTCTTTCTTTGTCTGATTTATTTCACTTAGCATGATACCCTTAAGGTCCATCAATATTGTTGCAAATGAAAACATTTCATTCTTCGACTGTGCAGAAAATCTGTATTATTGTGCCATTCTATGAGACAGCCAGGTTCTTTAGAGGGAATACTATGTCAGAGAGATAACTAATAGCATGGCATCATTTCTTTCCTTTATGGATATCTGTCAACTTTATTTGCCAAAAAAAAACCCTTTCTCTTTAATGTGGAACATTGATCTTTTTCTTTGGAGTCATCTTTTATCCTTTTAGTCATAGAATTGAACTCTAGCCCTAAACTAATCATTATTATAAGTCATTTCTTGTAGGAGTCCCAAGTAGAATTTAATTTCAAAATGTATTTAAGCCTCAAATGGTTTTAACCTAATACTTACTGTAGACTTATACATTTTGGAAAAATACTAATATATTTTGAAATCGAATAATCTCTTCAAGATAGTTGCTTCAGCTGCTTCTTTGATGAATTTTATTTTTCTCTGAATATTTCTGGCCAATGTGTATTTTCCACCAGTATTGCAAAGAATTTTCTCTTTCTTAGTTCCTTTAGGAATGTATTAGTGGCTATGAAGCTAATTTACCTGACTGTGGATTGAGGAGTATTCTTTCTGGAAAGCCTGAGAGGTGTCTTGTGCTGTCTGTGTGGTGATGGTGTAGTGATGCTGGTAATGGTGGCGAGATAATGGTGAGAATTGTGGTGATAGTGGTGGTAAAGGGAATGACTGAGGGTAGAGGAGCTTACTCGGTGTTTCTGCATAGCCATTGCTGTAACGATGAACATTATTGCTTGGTGAAGCCAGGAGAATACAGTAGAGTCTCAATAACTTTAATTTTTTTAACTTATATTCCAGAAGTCTAAGGGAGGAGTAGACTAACCACCTAATAACAATGTACATGGCTTCTTGCTGAACATTATAAACAGTATAACTCCCCCCAAATGTTCCAGACTGGTAGAATATTTTATTCAAAGGACAGCGTAGTTATTGAAGACTACACACAGATGTGAAACTGTATTAAAGGTTATGTCAACAAAGAGGAAAAACATATATCCACTAGAGGGAATTTAGAGAAATATAAACATCATTAAAAGGTGAATGATGACTTAAAATAGAAAGGTTAACATAACCAAATTCTGCTCATTAAAGTCTGTAGGGGAAAAAGAAGAGAAAGACAGCTTTAGTCTTTTAAATGCCCTTTTTGTGTCTATTGATAATATTGAGCTTATCTTCAATACTTCATAACATTCTGCTTTAAAATATATCATCTAGAAACATATTGGCTCTTGTCCCCAGCAAAACATCTTGCCAAATGACATTTAAGTTGTTTTCCAAATCTCAAGAAATACATATTGTGGACCCTGAGGAAAAAGATACCTACTGAGAAGGACTGGTAACTAACTGGGCTCAAATTTAAAAACAGAGCCTAGCAGCTATTTTAAACAGGGCCTCTTAAACACAAACTGCACGTTAGGGAGAAGCCTGCACTGAAGTGCCTGCTAGCTCTGTGTTCCTGCCAACTGAGCCAGCCCTTATAAAGGAGTTCCTGGAATAGTATTTCAACCAAATGAGGTGAGGCTTTCCTCATCCAATTGGAACTGTGTTGATGTATCCCCATCACCATCTTCACTAACCAGTCAGGGCAGTAAATCTTGGACCAATCGAACTTCAAAATCTGAGTCCTCATTTGCATGAGGAAGAACCATTCAGGGACCAGGGTTGGGGACTCCTGTCATAAATCAACTCCCCACTGGCTCAGAGAGCTCAATTTCCCTTTCCACTAAAGATTGAATTTTCCGGGCTGGAGGTGAAACACTGGTGATGAAACACTAAAGATATCTTGCCAGAGCACAGCTGGGCAGACCAGAGCAGTGCAGTGCAGAGTGGAATGTACCGGACTGGCTGGAGCAGGTGGAGCAGAGCAGAGCAGAGCTGTTTAGCTGGAGAGGGACCTGGTCCCAGGGCCACTTTGCCCCAGGGCCACCTCACAGTCATGCTGCTTCAAAATTGAGCTGTTTTACAGCTGTGCTATTCTCATAGTCCTGCTCTACCACAGTTGAGCTGTTTGCACTGAATAAAGTCTCTCTTCACATTACTCCAAATTGGAGATTCCTGTTGGCATTGAATTGGTGCCAGTGACCATCAGTTGAAAATATGAACTTGATTTGCTCATGCCAACAGTGCTACCACTACTGAGAAACCACAAGAGTAAAGCTAACAATTTCAAATATTTTTAACTGAAATGTTCCACTTCGTTTTTAGTGATAAGTGTCCTTTCCCCTAGTTAATCATTGTCTACAAATAATAAGCAAACATACATGAAATTTTGAATACATGCTACTGATTTAGACAGCACTAAGTACATTTAGGAGAATCTCTATGTTCTGATTCCCATCTGCCATGAATATCATCAAATGCACTCTTACAGGACCCCTGTCAGTTATAAATTTGACTGAATGTAGCAGAAAGACAAA
>CM053502.1:45816060-45861139 GCA_028627145.1 Eidolon dupreanum | reverse complement strand
TGACTTATATTAAACTCATCTTTTTAAAAGTCTTTTTTGATTGCTCCCCACCAAATCACCATCACTCTTTACCTACTTGTGCCCCAAGAGGAAGGTCACAGAAGATAAATGTATGCTCTGTTTCAGGTGCTTTTTCTTCTTTCCTTTTTTCCTCCTTTTTTCTTCATACTTTTTATCTTTCCAAATCAGATTTTGAAGACTCCTACAACATACGTTCAAAATATATATGCCTTCTCTCTTCAATTTAATTTTAAGCATTTTCATATGGGAAGCTAGTTTCTCTGTTGATTATCTATATCAGTAATTATCTTTCTTTTAGAATCCATAAGCTTTCCTTTACACTTAATTCATCCTTTGCACTAAACAAATCAAACTGAGGTATGTGGTATTTGTTGTTATTGAGCAAAGTGAATATCTTCTGGATCTGTACTTCTTATGGCAGGCGATTTTCATCTAATTCTCCAACTTGCACATATCAAGGTCCAAGACAAATTTCAAATCACATAAAAACATTAAGAAACTTTAGGCTCTCTGATCTTTGAGTTCTCTAATCTTTTTCAATTTGTAAATCAAATTTGAATAAAAAATATCTCATATATCCTCATGTTTTTTCTTTTATTTTTTTGTTCCTAATTTCACTCTCTTCTCCTTGGACTGCTATAGACATGTTAGATTCTTTGATATCCTTCTATAAGTCTCTGAATCTCTATTCGTTTTCTATAATCTCATTTTTACTTCTATTCAGATTGGATTTTTACTAATGTTTGAATTTCATGTTCACTGATTTTTTTTTTCTGATCTACAATCTACTGGTAAACTTCTTTAATCAAATTCTATTTTAATCATTTTACATTTCAGTTCTAGAATTTCCATTTTGTCTTTTATAGTTTCCATTTATGTGCTGAGATTCCCTTATCTGTTAACTCATTAAGGTAATATTTTCATATAGTTTATTGTTATTAGTTATTTTAATATGTTTTTACTAACTTTAAACTCTGGCTGCTCAACTCAACATCCGGGAGATCTAGAGGTTCATTGATGTTAATAACTTTATTCTTATTCTGTGGGTACTCTTCTGTTTTATAATTTAATAGTTTTATTTATAATAAATTTTTGTTGCTTATGGCTATTGTCAATGTGCTATAAAGAATTTTGATTTTATCTTCTTTTAAAGATTATTGATTTTTATTCTCATAGGCAGGTTAGTCACTTTGTACTCATATAGGTTTGGTTTTACGTTTTGTTAGGGCAAATCTTTGGAAGGTCTAAGGTGTTTTCTATGTTTTTATAGCTTAACCAGGCGAGATGATGAAATTCTTTTTGTCCTTAGGTCCTTGTTTGGGATTAATTTTAGATTGTTTTCAGGGTGGTCTCAGGGTACAGTTTCTTCCAGGTTGTGGTTCTTATTCTCACATAGAAGCCTTTCTAGTGTCAGCTAGATGCAAGGAATGCGGCTAACAAGCACTGCTGACTTCTAGTATCTCTGTTTCTTTCCTAAACAGATAGTGGCTGTTTGAGCAGACATTTCTAGTAAGCCTTTTAGTAAGCATAGCCCAAATTTCAGCCAAGTACTTGTAGGGAGCCCCTAATTACATTTCAGTCTTCTTTTCTGTGAGGCTCCCTTTTCTCTAGTGACCTGCTCTGTATCTTCCATCAACTTGAACCTCCCTTGACTATGGTCTCTGTTCCCTAAACTCAGCAGAACCACTGTGTTATAACAGAACTCTGCACTATATTGGCAATTGTCCCTATGCACACAACTGGGCAATTGTGGGGTCACCTCATGAGTTCCTCTTCAAGCTGGGGTAATAGTCTAAGCTACTTGCTGTCCAATACCTGAAATTAATAGCTTCATATATTTATTCATTTTGTGGCTTTTTTTTTTTTTTTTTTTTTTTTTTTTTTTTTTTTTTTACTGTGGGAGGGTTAATCTAGATTAGGTACATGTGATGGCTAGAGGTGGAAATAAATTTTGCATTTTTAAAATTTATGTGAATGTAGGTATTAAATCTATATTTTATATCAGGTTTTAAGATTCACCCATGTTGGTAAAAGTAGCCATAGTTAACATGTTTTTACAATTGTGTTATATAAATAGATGTTACATGAATACAGCAGAATTTATATATTACATTGCTGATACACTTTGAGATTTTTTTTTTTTTTAATTTAGAATTTTGTTAACAATTGTGATCTGAAAAATATTGTTCGTGCCCTGGTGCTTATGCACGCATGTTGCTGGGTGTATATATATAAAAGTGGAATGTCTTGATTGTAGTGCCTGTACACCTTCAGTTTTAGGTGGTAGCAATAAACCATTGTCCCCATAAACAGAGTATCAGAGTTTCTATCTCCTCATGTCCTTGCCAATGTTCGGTATTTTCTGCGCTATTAATTTAGTGTTATTTGGTGGACTTTTTTATTTTTTAAAACCAATCTCTTAATAATTTTATAGTTCTAAGTCCATAATATCCTGAGAAAGAAAACAACAGGCACTAAAAATATGCACAAGGATGACATTTGAAAAATCTTTATATGATTATATTTTATTTAAATTAAAAAGGTTCATAATGGTTGATGCAATGAGATACAGATTTTCAGGAGAGATACCTTAATTCATCTTTGTTATTTTAAAGTTTGCGGTTGACACAGCCATCACAATAAATTATCAGCATATTTTTTCACTCCTATTAAGGGTTTTTTTTTATGTTAACTAAAGCAACAGCATATAGTATGCTCTCCTTCTTGACTAACTCTTTTCACATCTGTTTGTTACCTTTGAGAAAGACACATTAACAACTTGCCCTGAGCAACAGATTTTGCCAGTGACTTGCTGCCAATTGGGTATTAAAGGGAATTGGGAACACATGTTTTGTTTTAAAAATTCTTAACAGTTTGGACTGGTTGCCTATGGACTGAACTAATTGATACTCCATCATTGTCATGCTGCCTAACCCGTGTGCAATAATCATTTGAGGTACAATGGTTTGCAAGTTGCACTTCATGACTTTGGATCTGAATGGCAGTATCAAAGTAAGTGCTGCCATCTGACCCATTTCACAATGGAGTAGGAAATGCAGCTCTTATTGAAAATCTCCTAACTGTACTAATTTATATTCATCTGATAACCCATTGAGGGGAAAATGGGAATGAGCTGGCAGGTGGCCTTTCAGATATAAAGGGCACATGGCAAACTGATTGTTTGTTGCTTACTTACACAGGAATACTAAAGATATCACGGAATACGCATATTTCTGGAATTTTGTTTTTTTTAAATTCTGATCAGCACTCTATTCATAATCTAAAATTTATAATTTAGAAATCTTCTTACATAAGTGAGACTCATTTGTGTGTATTTAATACATTTATGAACATAGCATGGTTTGCTCTTAATAGCTCATATCAGAATTAGAGCTAGGATTACTGTGTTATCATTTATGCAGTTTTAATGCATATAATTTTTTTTCCAGCTTAATGAATGAAAACCAAGCCATTTGTTTTTCTTTAGGCACTGTTTTTCTCTTAATGCTGGCACAAAATGACTGGAAAATATTCTTTTGAAATGTGAATTTAAAAAGATATTCCTGAGAATGCATTTAGATCAAAGTGAAAAAGTATTATACTTAAAATCTGAAATCAGAACGGCTAGTATCTTTCTTTTTATTGTATATGTATAAACACAACACAATCTAAGTGCAAATAAAAATAGCCATCTATTTTATTTGGCCTTTAATCTTTAAAGATTATTGTTTGATTACAACCAAAGCTTGAGATATTTCCTTTGTTTTATTTTTAGAATTATATTAGACTGGTAAAATAGAAATAACCCTTGTTGACTCTTGAAGGTTTATTTTCTTTAATTTCTACAGACTGAGAAATAACTATTTCATTTGATAAGTAGTTTTTCTAATTGATTTAACCCAATGCTATTTTTAAAGTAATGGTTGTAAATGTCAACATCTTAATTTTTTAAAAATGCAAATTTATTCATGTACTTCTAATTTATACCTAATAATTTGATTGATCTTTTAAAAACACAATATGGCATTCTATGAGCCAACATGAATATATTTTTGGTAGCTTTTCTTAGTAAAATTGCCAATTTTATTTTTAAATATTAAGAGTCAAAGTTAATTATTACTGCATAAATATGAAAAGAATAAAAAGCAAAAACAACTTCTAAATAAAATATATGTTCTAGAAGTGCTGAAGTAATGACAGTAAACAGGAAGAAGCATAGATGGTAACAAATTTAACTCGGAGAATTTAAAAATAAGGTGTAGTAATAACTGCAATTGTTTAAATTTTTACTATTTTAACTGATAATCACTTTATATGCTTATTTCATTCAATCCTTGCAACAATTCCATGAAGTATTTTTATCTATGTTTTCATATATTTGTATAGCTATGCATTACTCAAATATATAGAATGGCTCTATACATAAATATTTATATTTTATAGATACAGTTGTGGGCAACTAACTTGCTTAGGGTCACAAGGTCAATGAATTGGGGTTTGAGTTCAGTTTGTCTGACTTCAAAGCCCAGATTTTTTTTGCTTCACCACCAACAGACATCACTAATGAAGAGGTATTTACTATGAACATGAATATGAAAACTGAAAGATCATATGTTGGCCTTAGGAATGAAAATTTCTTAATTGCCCAAAACTGTGCTAGACAACCAAACATATATTTAGAAATAAACTGAGATTAAATTTTTTATTTTTTTATATAAAAATCCCCAAGTAAGAAACAGTAGCTTATGTTTCTCATAATAATCTAAGACTATTCTAGGAAACAATATGAAATGACCATTTCACAATATTAAAGTCATTTTGAACTTATTAATAAGTATGTTTATTATTTTTTAAACTGACTATTTCTACTTTGATCAATTTACCAAATTGTATCACTTGTGCTTTGTAAAAGGCTATACATGAACCATAAAAACTTCAGGTATTAGGTATCCAACTCATATTTGTTGAAAATTATATGAATAAATGGAGATATGATGATGTAGCTTGCTATAACCATTTCAGTTATTTAATAATGCATTTTACAAAATAATTATAAAGTCAATCATGATCCATTTCCCTTCTATTATCTGACCGTGATATTATCTTTGCCAATTCTTTTAATTACTATGGCTGTTCATGTTTCATGCATATAAAATATTTGAATTTTCATACTTTTGTACTGCAAGACAATTTTGCATTAGGCACAGATTTTTAAATTACAAAAAAAAAAAAATAGAAGTACATTTCACACAGTATCATTTGGATACTGCGATTACTGAATACAAATTTACTTAGGAACAAAGCAGCATAGCAACTGATTAAACAAAATTACTTACAGTTTTTAGGACAGTTTTGTGAATACATACGTGAAATTTATAATAAACAGTATTTTTGTAGTTATTCAAGTGGAATTTTTATTTGTTTAATCTGGAAACTTTGAGACCCCTCAAGTATTGCTTATACTCTACTTTTTAAATGATTTGTATGTTAGTAATGGACATATATTTCGCACAAGAAAAGCAAATGGAAAATCCAGTGGAAAGAATACTAGTTTTGAAGGATCTCAGTTGCAAAACTTTTTAGCTGTAAGATCTTTAGAAAATCTTTAATTTTGTTTTGGTTCGATACCTTTGTCTTTAACAACAACAAAAACTATGATATATACTAAGTAGTGGGTGTGAACATTAAAATGAAATAACATGCTGTATTTCAAATAAATTAGAGCAATATATCACTCTAATAGAATTTTTATTATATAAAATATTAGGTAAGAAACTAATAAAATATCAAAGCTTGCAGACCACTTTTATTAACACAATGCTTTATTGATTGACCAACCATCTGACAGTAAATCTTATCAATATATGCAGCAGTATAACAAGCAATGTAAAAGACACAATTATTTATCCAACATTTTGTATTTTAGGTGACTTGATGAGGCTATCGAGATATGTCACTTTTAAAAGTAGATATAAAAAAAGAATGAAAACAGAATTTTTGACAGAATTCCATAGAAAAGACAGAAAAAGGTTAATTTTAACTCTGAAATTTAGTGATTTAACTGAGAGTTAAGGATAGTTCAGTCTGGGATGAAGATTAAGAAAAGACAGTACCATGTGAGAACAAAAAATAAGGTTCATTGAAAAAAGCATGTGGAACGTAGGTAGAACATGAGAAAATGGGATATAGTTTAGTATTGGTAACTTGATATGGTCATTTTAATGCAACCATTCAGTACAAAGATTATTTTAATTTTCACATTTGTTTTATACCCCCTAAAAATACTGAATTGCAAAATTGATGACCAAACAAAGTATGGAACTAACATTCTGACATCACACTCCTCCTTTCCTTACCTTCTTCCAACCCTTGAAACTTGCTTTATTTCCAGATTATTTTTCCTCAAAAATTCTCATTGAAATAAAATGTCTTCAGTAACTGGCCAGGCTAAGCTAAAAGCTATTGTTAGAAGAGGATTAAAAAATAACATTCACTACCTAGGATGGGCTTTGCTAGTATAGGTTTTGGAACAATAATTTGATGAAAGCAATGTTTCAGGTTAAGGACTATGGCAATAACAGTAAAATGAATTTAGAATGGAGTCCATCCCTGAAGATAGGGAAATCTGTTGGGAAGTTCTTGTAAAATTCATAAATAATTAAACCTGGACAGGGTGGATATTAAAATTAAGAAGAGACAAATGCAGAAGACATTTTGCGGGGACAATAGGAAAGGATGATGCCTAATTAGATATTGAAAACAAAGATGTTCTTAGGTCCATAAAGCAATACTGAAGCTATTAATAAAAAATAAGGAAGTTATAAAAAACAGTTACTTTTAATGAAGATTAGATTTTATGATGGGAGAGCCAAGTATTGATTTTACATGTGTATTATTATTCATAAAATTTATGAAGCTATTCTTCAAAAAGAAAGACCTGATGTTTTTCAAAACTAAATTAGTTAAAATATAATGAACTAAAATAATAAAAAGAGATTAAAAACAATTAAATTGATTAACAATTTAGAAGGAAAGAGAATTACATCTGGAATATATTTCTTTTAGTCATTAAAGATTGACTAAATTTGATCTCAAAACAGAATATTTTATAAATCAATATAATACCTAAAATATATTCTGGGTTTAAAAATTGTCTTAAAACATTGTTTTCCCAAGAATCTACTTAGAGAAGAATTGATCATATGACCATTATGCATGTTGCAATAATACAGGCCTTCTTCAGCTATGATTTTTGATAAATAAGCAAACATTTAATGAATAATATATTATCCTCTATAAAGATAATATAAATTACTCCTTTTTAAAAAGTATAAAGATAAGGCCATAACATCAAATTACAATTCAATTACAGCATTTCTTCAGTGAAGGTAAATTAATGTACACAAAGTACACTGCAAATGTTATTAAGTTAATACGAGGATAGAGTTGATTGAACACGTCCCTCTCTTTCAGCTATTAGATTCCCTTCTGAGCTTTTGGCAAGTTCTAGATCAATTCAGTTGCAAATGCTTTGGCAAGAGACTGATGGAATTCTGCATTGTCAGTTAAGAGCTACCCATATGTTTTAGATTCTAGGCATGCAGGTAGAAAACTTGACTTTCTATGATGATGTTTATGAAACCTTAGTTATATTCTCATCCTGATGGTGAGCTTCTCTTTAAGCCAGCTGGTGGTACAGAAATAAAATGTGGGTAAGAATTCAGAACCAAAAAAAAAAAACAAACAGATTTTGTAGAGGGATGGTAAAAGAACACAAAACAAAAAAATGACATGATTATTTTTATGTGTCAGAAAGGTGGTATAAATGATAGATGAGAGAGGCATGACTAGAGGCAGAGAAAAGAATATTGAATTGTGATAATAGATGATCTTGAGGGAATGAAACATCTGAGTAAACATGACAGGGAGAAATATTTTGGAGATTTTAGGAGAGAGAATCAAAAGATGTAATGATTGTCTAATATATGTGAGCAAAGAAAGGATTTATGATAACCTAAAATTTTCAGCTTGGCACCATGCCATCAGTTTATTAAGGGGAAGAGAATTGGAAAAAATAGACACATTGAGTTATGGAAAATAACCTTAATGAAAAATCAGCTAGTGTCAGTGAACGGGCAAATTAGTCAAAGAAAAAAATATAATACCTAGGTAGCAAGATTTTTCGATCAAAAAACTTTAGATAACATATACTTTTTGAGAAATATATAAGGTGTTATACAGCCACTATGTAAAATACTGTTTTTACATAAGCAATTGGAGCAGGCTGGCTGTGGCATTCAAAGAAGGATTGTGATGAGTGTAAGGAAATCTTTACACAGGAAGTTGCCCTCAAGCTAAGCAGTGAAATATAATAAACAAACTAATGTGACTGATTTTAAACTGCAATTTTGCAATTTTGCAGCTAGTAGACATAATCTGAGTAAAATTTACTAGATTGGGAACATTATTCCTAGGGAATAATAATTTAGTTTCCCAAGATATAGATGTGATCAATTATTCTATACCAGCAATATGTAGTACCTTCTATAAATCAAGAAACAGCATCAGCAAAGCATCTTACAGTTTATTTTCAGTGACTATGTTTAAAAATGCAAAATAAGAGATAGAAATCCAGAAAGTCTATAATTAAATACTCCATTAAAATTATTTTATCTATTTATAGATTCACAAGAAGTTTAAAAATTGTACATAGTCTCATGTACTCTTCACTCAGCTTATTTCAATGATGTCTTATATTTACTATAGTACATCAAAATCAGAAAATTCACTTTACTACATTATTGTTAACTAAATGAAGGACCTTATTCATTTTTAATCTTTATTTTCTTTGCATTTATTTATTTGTATGTATCTATGTGTTTGTGCAGTTCTATGTAATTTTATCCCATGTATAAATTTGTGTAACCATAATCACAATCAAGATACAGAACTGTTCAGCACCACAAAACAATTTCCTTGAGGTACCTTTTTTTATTTGTACCTATCTCTTCACTCAACCTCCCTCTCTGTTCACTGGCAACTACTAATTTTGTTTTCATCTCCATAGTTTTGTTATATTGAGAATGTTACATAAGTGGAATCATCCAGTATATAAACTTTTGAGACTGACTTTTTTTCCTAATCATAATGCTCTTGAGGTCCACTCAGGCTTTTGCATGAGTCAACAGTTTATTCCCTTATATAGCTGAGTAGTATTCCATTATATGGATATCCTAGACTTTGTTCAACCATTCATGCATTAAAAAAATATTGGTAGTTTCTAGCATTGTGCTATTACAAATAATATGGCTATGAACATTGGTGTACAGTTTTAAATGTAAATAGAAGCTTTTATTTATCTAAGAAAAATACTCAATAGTGTAATTGCTAAGTCACATGGTATGTACAAGCTTAGTTTTGTAAGAAACTGCCACTATGGCTGTATTTTTATTATGATAGTTTTATATTATACATACTTGACACATTTCAACAATTATGTTCTCAGGTTTGAAATATCCTTTGCAATGTCCACTCTCAAAGGTTTTCTTTATTTTTCTACCAATGCCTACCTTATGTTGAGCACATTGGTAGAAAAACAAAAGAATAGTTAATAGCAACACAGGAGTGTGTGTGTGTATCTTTGTTTTAATTCATTTGGACTGCTATATAGACCTGGTGGCTTTTAAATAAAAGAAATTTATTTCTCACAGTTTTGGAGGCTGAGAAGTCCAAGATGGAGATGCTGACAGATTCTGTGAAGAGTAAAGACCTACTTCCTAGTTCATAGATGGCAGTCATTTCTCTGTGTTGTGGGGCCTCCTTTATGGGATACTAATGCCATTAATCAGGTTTCTGCCTTTATGACCTAATTACCTCCCAAAGGCCCCATCTCTAAATACCAATACATAGGAGATTAGGTTTCATCATACGAATTTTGGGGAGACACAAACATTCAATCCATAACATAATTTAATTACACATATATGTTTATTTCGATAATCCTTGCTCTATCTTACAATTGCATTAGGTCTTAAAATGTTAGCAAAGCACTGCTTAAACATAATATAATTATCTGCATGAATATTTATTATCAAATATATATATATAAAGTAGAATTCCTTGAAAAATTTAAATTGAAAATCCCCAACCCCAGCTTAAAATTCTAGTAGACTAGAGATAAAGAGCAAAGATGTTTCTCATTTACAAATAAATACAACATAAATAACAACTAAAATTGAGTCTTTGGCATTCTTGACATTAACCTCAAGTTAAAGTGTAACATAAAATGTTTTGAAAATTTTTAATTTTTTTTAAATTAACAGATTTATAATGTGTAATTGACATACCATCCATGTATAAATTATATGGTTTGGTAAGTTTTGACAAATTATGAATATGTGAATCTTCACCAAAATCAAGTTAAAAATATCAATTGCTCTCAAATTTGCTTTCATGACCCACTGAAATTCTTCCTTCTTACCCTTCCTCCACCTACTGCTCTCACAGGTAACCACTTTTCTGGTTTTAGTCACTCTAGATTCATCCATGATGTTGCCCATATCATTTCTTTAAGTATATATTTAACTTTTTAAGAAACTTCCCAACATTTTTTCACAGCAATCTTACCATTTTAAATTTCTGCATTTCAAGTTCTTTCATATCCTCTCCATCAGTCTAATACAGTCTTTTTTTATTTTATAGGTGTTAATATGTGTATAGTGATTATCTTTTTGTGGCGTTTTCATACACTATTTCTTTTGTGTATTGTGAAACTCTGTTGTTAAGTCCACAGATATTTAGAATTGTCTATTTCCTACTGATGAATTGGCCCCTTTATCATAATGAAATAGCTCTCATTATAGCTAATAATATTTTTTGCTCTGAAATCTGCTTTTACGGATGTTAATATAACTACTCTAGAATTCTTTTGAGTAATGCCAACATTGTATTCATTTTCCCACCTTTTTACTTTCATCCTATGTGGAATTTTTTCTTGTTTTAATATTTAAAAGGGACTCATCAGAAACATACAGTTGGGTGTTGTTTCTTTATCCAGTTTGACAATCATTTTATTTAAATTGTGGCTTTTACATGTTTTTTATGTAATCACTCTTAGTGATCATTGATTTATGTCTACTAGTTTGCTATTTGTCATATATATTTTATATTTTTTTAAATCTACTTTTCTTCCTACTTTTTGATTGAGTAATTTTTATTTTACTTTACATCATATTTTTTGTTGTGCTAGCTATAACTCCTTTTCACATTATGTTGATTTCTTTACATTTTATAAGACACATGGATAACTCATCACAATGTATCTTCACGTAATAATATACAACCTAACATGTAGTATAAATATCTCATAAAAATATACTTCCATTTTTCCTTCCTTGGCCTTCATAGTATTAATACATATTTTACTTCTGTATATATTATATACTTCACAATACATTGTTATTTTTGCTTTCAATGTTACCTTTTTTCTAAATATTTAAATAATAAGAAAGTCTTTAATATTTATGAGATTTTTATTATGTCTTTACCATTTTCAGTGCTCTTAAGTCCTTTGTATAGAACTAGGTTTTCCTTTGTTATCATTTTCCTTTTGATTAAGGGACTTTCTTCAACATTTATTATTAGTACAGTTTTTTAGTGGCTAATTCTTTTGGCTTTTGTATATGTGAAAAAGCTTTATTACATTTTTGTTTTTTGAAAGATAGCTTAACTACATAAGAAATACTAGTTTAATCCCTTTCAGTACTTAAAAAATGTAGTTCTACTGTATTCTATTATACATTGTTTCTGACAAAAAAAAATCTACAATTGTAATCCTTATTTTATTTTTTCATAAATAATATATATTTTTTCTCTAGCTCTAAGTTTTTTTTTTAATAATTGGTCTTAAGTACTTTTATAATAATATGTCACAGTATATTTTTAAAGTAGTTCTTAAAGTTGGGATTTATTCATATTCTTATATTTGTGGGTTTATAGATTTCATTGAATTAGAAAAAAAAATAACAATTCTTTCTTCAATTTTTTTCCTGATATTTTTTGGGAAGAATTTAATAACCCATATATTTGGCTCTCTGAAATTGTTTTATAGGTCACTAATATATTTTTTAGATTTTTTCCGGTTATCTTTAATTTGTTTAGCATCTTTTGTTATGTGCTAAGTTCATTATTCTTTACTTCTGCGATATATAAGATATCTTTAATTTCATGTACTGTATTTCTCAAGTTATACATTGTATAATTTTTATCTCTAGAAGTTAGAGTTGCATCTCCTTTATCTTTTCTGTTATTTTTTTTCTAGCTTCTTGACCATAAGAAGTACAGGCAATAATTAAATGAATTATTAATTATATTTGTTTTAATATATTTGATCTTTTAATATCTGTGTCTACTAATTCTATAATCTGTAATTTCTGAGTTGGTTTTGATTAATTTTTTTCTCTTCATTGTGAGTTATATTTTCTTGCTTCTTTGAATGCTGGTTATTTTTATTGGTTGCTGGACATTATGAATTTTATCTTATTGGGTGTTTGGTATGTTTATATGCTTATAAATATCCTTGAACTTTGTTCACAGACATGGTAAAGTTACTTGAAAGCAATTTGATACTTTCAAGTCTTAACTTCAGATTTATTGTATTAGTTTTCTATTGCTGCATGACAAATCTCTACAAAGTTAATGATTTTTAAGATAACATTCTTTTATTATCTTATAGTTTTTGTGGTTTAGGTGACAAGTCACTGCTTAACTGGGTCCTCTGTCAAAGGTCTCATAAGTTCAGAATCCTGGTTGGGCTGTGTTCTTCTCTGGAGTTCAGGGTCTTATAAGCTTATGTGATTATTGGCAGCATTCAGTTTCTTGCAGCTATAGTACTGAGGCCTGAATTTTCTGACTTGCTCTCGCCAGATTCCACTCTTAACTCCTGGAGGCCTCTGTGTTTTCTGGTCATGTGTTCTTCTCACAGACCTTATCATGCATAGCATCTTACTTTTTCAAAGACAGGAGAAAAATCGCTGTATTCAAGAAGGGTCTAGGTGCCCCTTTAAGGGCTTCCACCTGATTAAATCAGATCCACCCTATATAATTTTTCTTTTCATTAACTTAAAAATCAGCTAATTCGGGACATCAGTTATATATATCTACAAAATCTTCTCATCTTTGCCATTTAGCCTACCCTAAATATGACTGATATCTCATCATACTTATAGGTCATGCCCATACACATCAAGGGCCAAAAGTCTTGGGAGTTATTATAGAACTCTACCTGCTTCATTTCAGTAGCTTTAGAGCATAGTTAGTCTAGGAGTAGTTTTCCTCAGTACTGGGACAATATCCTTAGTATTCTAACCAGTGCCTCTTTTGTTATTAGGTTTTCCACTCTGGCTATTGGAATAGTGACTCTTCCTGGCTAGAAAAGATCTCCAAGCACTGTCTCTTGTACATAATTCAGGTGATTTTTTCTCACTCTGGACTCAATTGATATCCTCATATTCATGTGATGATCAGTATTGAATTAAATACTTGCTGGGAATTCTAGGCAGATCTCAGAAGCTCTTTCACCATGCAGCTCTCTCAACTCTCCAGCACTCTGCTCAGAAAACACTTTCTACCTTTTTTCTCTGGACTCGATTCCATTTCTTTAATTCAAGGGGACTTAGAAACTTTTCCTAGGCAATAAACTAGTGCAGTCATAGGGCCTACCTCTTTTACCATCTGTCAGGGACCACTTATCTTTGTTGTCTGATTTCAATGCCTTGGGTGCTATTTTTTTAAAAAAAATACATTCTAATTTTTAGTTACTTCAGGTAAGAGAAAAAAATCTGGCTTCTGATAATCCATTTTGACGAGAAAGAAAATTCCTCAATTGTTTTTTGGCTTTTTCCTTTCTCTTCCCTAATTCACAATTTTATCAGAATTATCTTACCACTCTCCATTAAAAACTTTTCATTGTTCTACAGTACTTACGGAATATATTGTTAACTCTGAAGTTTAAAATTTGAGGTTTATCATAATCTTTCATTAACCCAATTTATGAATTAATCTCAAAAATGATTTCCCTTTACACATCAAAATGGGTCCATATCATCTGTATTCTGTCATTACTTGTGTTATTAATAATGCATAAACTATTCTCCTCTCCCCTTCCCAACCCACTTTTCACTTGTCAAAAGATTTTTAACACTTTCACTTCCAACAATGTTCCCTTCAGGAAGTCTTTCTTGATTTTGTCAGGCAATATTTTTTTCATTCATTTCTTTTATTCTAAAACATTTAGAAAAATCTTAATGATATATCATAGACTACATTTTGTGTTGCACATATGGTGTACATGTTAGATTTATCCTCTTAGATGAAAAGCTTTTAAGGTCAGCTAACAAATAGATCTTATTTTTTCTATTTCTATCTTCATAAACATATATTCACAAAACACTAAGTCCTTTACCATTGATATACACAATAATTTTAAAACATAAAGAAGTTTGGAATTACCTCAGATCAATCATGTTCTCAACTATAAGGTAAGTAGATACATGACCATTTATTTCTGAGTGTTTATGTTGTTTTTTAGTTTATTATATGGAAAAAGAGTTGGGGTGAGTTAGGAAATAATTACTTTTATATTTCTGCATAATGGCTTAGAAAAATATAGCAAAAGGTATAGCACTTGGAAGAAGTACTTTACTGAGCAATCTGCTGCCAAAACATGACAAAAGTACTATGACTGCTTTTGTTAAAATATCTTTAAAAATAATGTTGGCAAGAAATAATTTTTTGCTATAAGCAAGGATAAACTATTTTGCCAATAAATGCTCATGTGAGTGGAGAGAGATGTTGGGTCGCACACATGCAACAGAATCAAATCTAGGCATTAATTTTAGGTATATTAAATTGTGAACCAATTATGGAAGGAGAAATCCTATAGAAGAAAGAGATAAGAGAAATGTAAAGGCCTATGACAAGACATGCACTCACTAATAACCCAAAGTGTAATTTAAAGACAAGATGAGCTAAGGTGCATGCACTTGTGTGTGTGTGTGTGTGTGTGTGTGTGTGTGTGTGTGAGAGAGAGAGAGAGAGAGAGAGAGAGAGAGAGAGAGTGAATATAATATATTATAAAAGTTAAATGCCACAAAATATATGAGTAGAATATTCATTACATATGATATTCTTTTGAATTTAAATATCACCTCTAAAAACATTTTTTTCTTAAAATTACACTA
Organism: Eidolon dupreanum; assembly: GCA_028627145.1. NCBI lineage: Eukaryota > Metazoa > Chordata > Mammalia > Chiroptera > Pteropodidae > Eidolon > Eidolon dupreanum. The sequence goes on along the minus strand of CM053502.1, from coordinate 45,845,879 downwards.
CATTTTTTTCTGACTCATGAATATATTCTCATTATGATTCCAAATGTTGAATCAATATAAGTTCAGCTCATCAGAAGCTGAACTTTTAACTGTGCTTAAGAAACTAGACCAATGCTAAATGAGAATAATAGTAAAACCTTGCTGGTCCAAGGACAGGAGCCAGAGAATGGACGTATACCACATTTGCAATTAAATTAAAATTAGCTAAAATAAGGTACTTAACTAGATGTTTATTTTAGCTTCCATTTTTTCTATTCCTACTTTACAACATATTGTCTAGGAAGTAATTTATTTGTCTCGAAGAGTTCTACACAAGGATGAAGAAATAGGTAGAGATGCTAAGCTGACCTTTATGGCATATGGTAAAAGATAGAAATTCCAGGTTCAGCAGCAAATGCTTCTTTCCAGATGGTATTGGTAACTTAACAACTGTGCTTTCTGTCAACCCAGTTTTTCCTTCACCTTACCCACCAGGGAGGACTCTGTTCATCAAACAGATTATTTACTAAAAGAGGGTCTTATTTAACTCTTAAGGAGGAGATAGTTGTATGAAAGTACATCTATCCATTGGGATTATAATTTACTTTTTTTTTTTTATTGCAAAGTGCAATCCAGGAACTTCTATATCAGTATATTCCAGAATTCTTATTAAAATGAAAGTCTCTGAGGTCTATCATAGTCCTACTGATTTAGACCCTCTGATGGTGGAACCGGGATCTGTATTTACGACTTATCCACATGGATGTTTTGGAGTCACTGTTCTAAGGATAAAGGAATTGGTTGCTTTCCTCTTTATCATTTATAGGAAACTCCTTGTAATAAGTGACCTGAATTATTTCAAGGTAGGTAATGTTATGAAACAATCAGTCTAATTTAATTCAATTACATTTATTGATTAAGAATGTGCAAAATACTTGAATTGCTATGAAGGGCAGAGATATAACATGTAGTACCACTTAAAGTACTATAAGAGTTCAGGAGTGGGAGTGATTGTCACTAGGAGAAGATGAAGGTAAAACTCTCAGAGAGTGTCTTTGAGGTAAGAATTAGAATAAGAGGCAGAATTTAATAAACAGAAAAAGGAGACTTCTGAGTAAGATAATGGCTCAAGGCAAAGGTAGAAAAATGTGAATGAGATAATTTTTTCTGAAAATTGGGATGGGTGTATTGAACTGGGACTGGCTTATTCAGGGCTCAGAGTGGGCTTCCTTGTCATTCCTTTGCAGCTTTGTTCTTGTATATGACTCTTGATGCTCCTTTATTGAATCCTTATTAAGTAGAAATTAATATAATTCTGAATGTTTTTTAATTCTATGTTCACTGTGACCTATTAGCATAATTGAGTGCTGTGGAACTCATGAGCTCAATGGTATGTGCTCAGTCTGATTTTCACCAGTGAGCCAGGTTCTCTGCATGGCTGTAGATCATTTCTATTGAAAAAGAGTAACTGCTGAAGAATTGAAGTTGACACACATGTCTACCTGATTTTACAAATGAAGGTTTTAAAGTATGTATACCATTCACAATAGTTTGGCCACATCCCTTTTATAGCCAGAGGACACCAACACGTATTTTGTGCACATCATTATTATAGGTGCATTGAGTTCTTGCAGTTTTTATTTTTATCTCTTTTATATCCTGTCCTTTCTGGTATCCTTGAAACTGAATTCCTCCTTTCTCTGTAGAGATGTATGTACATAAGACTATTAACATAGTTTGTGGTAGACAGAATCATTGTCCTCCTAGCTGTTGCCAAAGATGTCCATATTCTAATTTCTGGAACATTACATATGGGAAAAAGTGACATGAGAATCTTGGGATGGGAATATTAATCTGGAAAATCTAGGTGGACTCAATGTAATCAGAAGGAACTTTATAAGGGAAGGCAAGAGCGTCACAGTCAGAGAGACGCAACAATGGGAGGACAGATTGAAGTGATGCACTTTGAAGGTAGAAGAACGGATAGGAAGGCAAGGACTGCAGGTGGCCTCTAGCAGCTGGAAAAGGTAAGAAAATGCATTCCTCTAGAGCCTCCAGAAGAAACGTCGCTTTGCAGACACCTTGAATTAAACACATAAGTCCCATTTTAGACACCTGAGTTCCAGAACCTGAAGATATACATGTTGTTTTAAGACACTAAATTTGTGATGATTTTTTTTTCACATCAGCAATAGACACTAACCCACATTTTAAGGCAAGTGAGCACTTTTGGAGGGAGAGAACTCAAAGTAGCATTAATCTCACTCAGAACATGCCTATTTTTGTCCTTGTAGTGAACTTAGTTAGAGATGATCCTTCTCAAGAGCACACGGGCACTCAGAGCCGAACAAGTGAGATCCACTTATTTTGCTTGCTTTGGCTGCCAGACTGGCCTGGAAGCTGTCTCACCCATGATGGAGTAGAAGACTATGGAGGGGCCAAGGTCCTGGTATCTTTTTTGTAACGTCACTTGCAGATTTTCTTGTTTTTTGGCAAGATCAGTGTAGTGCAGATGGCCCATCCATGCAGAAGTTCTCTTTGTCCCACAGCATCTAATTCATATTGCTGAGGATAGCTTGCCTTTAGGGTTCCCAGCAATTAAAACTGCTCTTCCCCTATTTGAATATTCTCTTCCATCTGGATTGTAACAACAGCTGTTTTATAACTCTTAACTGGACAGCAGTGTTTATAAGTGATGTGTGTGTGTATACATGTGTGTCTTTTATGGATTGTAGGTATATTTTAAAAAGTCAACTAAGAGTTCTTATACTATACATTCTAGCTGATTAATTTTATCCCATCTCTCCCCAGTGCACTACAGATATGTTTTCTCATGGCTAACCATGCATTCAGTAGGCACTTTGGATGTGTTTCTACAACCTCTCCACTGGCAGCCTCAAACCTTTTTTGTGCTTCTGTTGGCACACACATGATCATTCACCAGCCATACGGAAAGACCTAATTATGGTTTTGTAGCTCATAGTTCTCTTCATTAAGCTAATGCCATCTCTCTTCACAACAGTGACAATTAGAACCAGGAGAGTGCCAAAAGTCCCTTAAATTCACCCAGCCTGCAAGCCCAGACAGGCTTAATTATAAGTCAATGTCAACTTTCAAACTGAGAAGCAGAAATTTTAGTAATACAGAATTAATGGTGAGATTAAATTTGAAAACCATCCATTGGAAGTTATAGGGTCTCACTGCCTTTTAGATAGGTCTTTGTTTCATTGACTTTACTTGTTGTCATATGTCACATTTAGTTGTTCTATAAAAAAATGTGATTACTAATTTATAGAATGGATTTTTTTTTTCATAAAGCAATAATCATGGGACCTAGAACAGTCCCATCCTGCTGGTTTTCTAATAAATTTTAGAGGAGCAATAGTTGAATATAGAGCTCTTGTTTTGGATTGTAAGATAGATATTTGATTTTCTGTAATATTATTTTTGTGGCAGGATGGGTATTATATTCACTTCATCCTTTTCTTTCTTCTTCTCATTCCTGGTTAAGGGGTTGGGAGGATAATCCTTGGTGAAAAAAAAAAAAAAGGAAAGATTTTGTTAGTCATAATGGCTCATCATATGTATATAATAGGCAGTAATTATTAGTGGAGGTTGAGAAGTGGGGCAGGTCATAGTCCTTGCTAGTCTTGTGGATTATGTTCTGAAGAATCTGAAAGATGCTTCCTTAAAATGAACAGTGAGGACTAGGCTCTATTTTGTAAATAGGACTTAAAAAACTCAGGAAGAATTATTGGAATAGGTGAGAGGTCTAAGGAAAAAAAAATGGAGGGCAGAAAGACAATGTCCATCCAAGGCTGAATGTAGGTGAACTACAAGATGACCATGATGGGAAAGTGAAAATAGTTTGCACCAGCTACCTGTATATTTGTGACAGGCTGAAAGAAAGTACTATCACTCTTAACAGTCTGCACCTGAAAAGCTTTCCAGGCATTGAGCAAGAGTGAGAATTATAAATATAATATTGTCAGACCCTTTCCTAATTCAGTACTTACCTCTTTTAAATAAACAGAAATACGTGTTGCTCTAGTTATCAGATTTGTGGTTCTGATCAACTTGATAAACTATAATCCATTCCATTCATTCAAACTCCAATAGAAAAAACTTCTGTGTGGCTTCAAATATGGAGGCATAGAAAGAGAATAATAAATACAGTTGTTTTTAAGAGGATAGGAGAATATAATTACTTCAAGAACTTTTTCCAGTTTAACTCTTAACTTCCAAACCACCTTTTTCTGATATACTCTATGCAGACATGTGAATTGTGTAGCTTGAGAATACCACAGGAGTGAGTGATATTTCCTTGTCTCACTCCTATTTAGAACACCTGCATCTGAAATTTTAAACAATTATAAAGCAGTGGGATGATATTTTTTTATGGGTTTAATCTTGGTTTCTGTGTTCTTGCTTTCTCCTTGGAATATAAGCTATATGATGGCAAAAAAGTAAAAATTATAAAGGAGTCTGTAAATTCTAATTTTTTATATCTAGTATCTATTTTTAGAGCTAACAACTGTACATACATTACCTTAAGAAAATGCATTTACAATTTTATAATTAATTTACAAAATCTAATTTACTTTTTGAGTATCTGTTACATAATAAGTTCTTTGCTAGATTATTTATGTATACTTTTTATTTAACCCTCAAAATAGCTATTTCCATTATATGGTCATAGTCATTAAAATTACGTTCACTTTACTCTTATCATAAAAGTAATTCATAGTCACTGTAAAATTTCAGAAAAATACAAAAGAGCATAATGAAGAATATGAAAATAATCTATAATAACATCTGGTAATAACTTCTGATAACATGTGGCTTATTTTTATATGTGTCTGTATGGGTATCTTAACAATATAAAAGTACAAATACAATATATGCACAATAGTTATGAACTATAAATGTAATGTAAAGCACTTAACAAAATGCAGGCAAATGTTACCATATATGAAATAGCAGATTGTCATAGTAGTATCACATTTTCTCCTGGAGCTTTCCTTTAATGATGACAGAAATTGGACCTAAGTTGTAATGTTTTGCCTATACAGTTACACCCTCTCCCATTCCTTTCCTAACATTTTTATTTTTGCAAACAAGGTGCTACAAAGCTTTGCACAACACAGTTTGTCCTATTTTTTACTGATTGTTTTCAAAGAATTTGACTTAATATTACATCTGGGGAGAATTTATATATGATGAAATATTCTTGAGGTGTGATTTTTGCATGGTAACTCATTTTCAAGGCATCTGATCACTAATTTACTTACCCCCATATTGTTAGTCTGTTTCAAATTTTTCATTATTGCAAATAGTACTTCAATATGTGTACTTTTGCATGAATCTTTGCATATTAGATTTTGTTTAGGGATAAATTCCTGGAAGAGGAAACACTGGATTAAAGTGTCTTCATTATTCTATGGCTCTTGATATGGACTGATAATTGTTTCTAGAAGTATATCAATGTATAAACCCATAAACAATTAATGATAGTGCTTATTTTATTGCACTAGCTAACACACATTATTAAAAAAGTATTTTCTTATCCATGAAAAAAAGTAACCGCTTCTGAAAGGTTTAGTATAGTAGTTATTGCTATACTGTGAAATTAACCAGATTTAAAATTGGGAAGACTTAAAAAAATTCTAGGCACAATTTCTTCTTTAAAATAGGGAAATATACTTTCCTCATAAGGTCGATTCATGAAAATAGTTGATTATTTTATGTAAATCATCTCATTTAGTCCCTAGAAGACAGTAAGTGCTCCATAATAATAATGGTTTTAATGAACTTATTTTATTATATTACATATGTAAAATTTTACATTATATGAATTACCAATGAATGTTAAGTGCATTTATTACTGGATTTGAACATTTCTATATAAGCTTCTCAGACATCATATATCATTTATTTTATTTTATAATCTTTTTTAATACCAATTTTAATGAAGTCTTTATATATCAAAGTTGTAAACACATTGTTAATCTGGAAAGAGTTTACCACTTTTTATTTTCCTTTTTTTTATTATTGTTATATGGGATTTTGAATTATATGTAATCAAATATTCTAATTTTGCTTTTATACAAAAAGACCTCTTTTGCAATATTAGATGAACCATAATTTTTTAATTGCTTTCCTTTTTCATTTTTTTTTGGCTGGAAATATAACAACTAAGGACTTCTTTGGTACTCATATTGCATCCCTAAAATATAGGAAAGGATTTGTCTGCAGGTGCATCTTGTGCACATTTGGAACAAAATATGAGGCAGTAGAGCATTTAGTGGGAAAGGAAGAATAAATTTAGTGCCCTCTCTTTTGTATGGAGTTGTTCTTTCTTTTTTTCCAGTTTACATCTCTGAATTTATTCTGTAGAATTCCTTTTATAATGGTGAAGGTCCAGTGAGACAGAACTTACTTCTTTTCGATCTTTCTTTCTCCGAGTAGTTACCACAGAACATTTGTGAATTTTGAATGCATGAATACATTTCTCTATCTAGACATGGAATCATCAAATTATTTTTGAACAGACATTTATTTTTGGGAAGAATCACTTAATGATTCTTAGTGTTATAAATAGAAGGCAGATAAAAAGGCCAATTTCCCTAGGAGAAGACGACAATACAATTTTTTTCCTTTATACTAAATAATAAAGTGTAGAAGTAAATTCACAAAAACCAAGAATTTCTGAGGTGCAATATTTTTAGAACCTCTGTAAAGGAATCAAATGTTACTGACTGCTGAGATAAACTAACAGAAAGGACACCAAGGTTTCCCATTAGAAAACTCTTAATTGAAGAAGAGAGGTCTCAGAAGGTGATCAGGGATCAGTGTCAGAACCTAGTTACCAGAAGGGAGAAGTTGGGCATTCCAGGTTCAAAAGTGCTGAAGCTTCAAACTAAATTAGCATTATGAGCACACCATAGAAATAATAACTGCACATGAGTAAAAAAAAGAAGAAAATATTGAAACAAAAGAAGCAGAATTATCAATAAAGAAGAGCTATAGTTTGTATAAAGCCAAGCATACACAAAGTTTCTGATATTGAAATTACCATACTCAGATACTAAAATATTAAAGAAAAATTAAAGAAATAAAATAGAGTTTAAAAATTATGAGCAGTTACATATATGTATATTTTAAAAAATAACTTATGGAATGAGAAATGATCTTGAAAATTAATAAATTGTAGTTCTTAAAATTTGTGCATTTTACTGTGCAAGTTGTGTCAATAAAAATAAAATAATGTTTTACTCAATCAACTATAACATTTATATAAAATAGACATCTTTGAAACAAAAATAGTTAATTATCAATCATGGAAAAGTAAATTATGGGAACATATTAATACATCCAATAGCTGGAATAAATGCTTATGTGAACAAAGTAAAAGAGAATTTTTGAACTGAAAGATGTTGCTATAGAAATCTTCATGAGTGGAGAATAGGGAGATAGACAAAATATTTCAAAGATAAGTGATGAAACATAAAGAACTGGTTGAAAATTCCAACCTTAATCTCAAATATTCCAAATTAAAAATGTATAGGAAGGCACAGAATAAATATTTAATAAAACAATGGTTGAGAATTTCCCATAATTGAAGAATAACACTGTACTTAAATATAATGCAAACAGCAAACAACAAATAGTATATATGGAAGAAAAGAAGGAAGGAAAGAAGGTAGAGAGGGAGGCAGGAAGGAAGGAAGGAAGCTTAAACTTTTGTATATTAAAATAAAACTCCAGAATAATGAGTTTACCAACAAAGTCTCTTAAATTTCACTTAAGAGGAACAAACTTAGCTTCATAAGGGTTTTCTATTCAGCAGTAATAGATGCTCCAAAATAATGAAATCATATCTTTAAAGTGCTAAGGGGAAATAACTGTCAACAGAGAATTCTCCATTTAGATCTATTACTATTTGAGTGAGAATAAAATTAATGTATTTTCAAGCATAAAAAGACTAAGAAAATTGCCATCTATACATTCTCAATGAAATAATTTTAAAAAGTATGTACTTCACGTGTAGGGAAAATAAACTCTCAGGTAAGGAGAAGGAAATAAGAAGGACACAGGAAAATGATTCAAATATTAGTAGATCTAATTAACACTCAAGTACTAAAATAATATACTTATATTATTTTAATTATATATAAATTGTGTGTATATATGTTTTAAAAATGGAACTAGAAGTTCAGATTGTAATACAGAAAATGAAAGGAATTTTTGAGTTGGTAATATATTAAAAAGTTATTATTTTTGCATAAAAGACAAAAGATGGTAAATAATTTTAGATTGCATTAGAAAAAATATAAAAATAAATTTAAGTATACAACTAAAAAATAAAACTAGAATGTAAAACTTTTAAATCATTAAGAAACTTTTTCAAACATAAGGCAATATTGAGAGAAGCTCTGTGAAGGGTACCTGGACATATATATCTTTTTGCATTTTCTCATAAATCTACAGCTATGTCAAAAAAAGTGAACAAAATTTACATGTGAATAACCACACACCTACTTTCCTTGTCAAATCAATGAGAAAAGTTTTTTTAAAAATAGTTAACATAAAAAGAGAAAATAAAATTATATTATTTACAGTATGAGAATTTCTGCTGTCAACCAATAGAAATATATTGAAACTACTGTATACCAAAAAAAGAAAAAAAGATATAAAAATCAACTGCAAACAACAGATGGATTACTTGTATAGGAGCAATAATTAAGTTGATTGCTTGCATAGGTATAATAATTAGACTAAGAGTTGATTTTAATGGCCATAATGGAAGTCAGAAAAGACTGGAATAAAATCTTCACTGTGATGAGAGAAAATAACAGTTAACAAAGAATTCTGTACCCAGTGAAACTAACTATTAAGAAGAAAGGAGCAATAAAGATCATTTCAGATAAACAAATCTGAAAAAGCTTACAAAAAAACACTCTCTCTTTCTTTAAAATAAATAAATAAATAAATAAATAAATAAATAAATAAATAAATAAGGAATGTATTTCAGACAGAAAGAAAATAAGAAAATGAGCAAAGATAAGAGAACTGAAATTTAATCCAAAATAGTAAGCGAGAAGATTGCCAAAAAAATATTGGTAAAATAAAACAAATATTTGTGGTATAAAATAATAATAACGTTTTGTAATAGGAATTAAAAATGTGTAGAATTATATTGTAAAATAATATTAATTTGGGATCAATTATGGGATCAATTATCATTACATATGAATAGACACCAGCATGAGGAAAAGTGTTTCTAACATTTCCTACACAGAGATAACTTTGTTCTACCTCTGCCTACAAAATATAATGTGCTTCTTATGTTAGCCTGTATATGTTCATTAGCTTTGTATGTTTATTTATTAGAATGAATAAATACATTCACACACATACTACACACATATATCAGAGAAATAGAGGAGAAAACTACTCACCATTTAAAACTACATGCCAATCCCTCATCTGCTGAATGACAATCTCTTTATAAGTACACTTCTTTCTTATTTATTTTATTTAATATAGAGCCACTTATCATTAAAAAAAAAAAAGCTATTCTACAGCCTGTTCTCTTTTTTAAAAACAGTATTCTCTAACCTGTTCAAAAACATACCTTAAGAAATCAAGCATAGCCAAAGTACTCATTAATGATTATTTTTTTAACATGCTTTCGTTATTAGTAAGAATAGTTCTATAAATAAATACATATGTACCTCTGAATTGCTACACTTTTATTAGCATTTAGAATCCTTTAAATTTGTACATTTTTTAAAAGATTCAAATTGTATTTACTTTTATTATTACATTTGGGTCTAATAATAAGACACATGGTAGCAAAAGAAAGAGTTGTTAGTCCTACTACTTTGTTAAAGATAGTAAGGAAGAGCCTTGGAGACTTGCCTATAGTCACAGGAATGTAGCCAGTTTGCATCTAGACCCCAGGTTGTCTACGTCTTGATAAGAAATAGACTGCACTGTATTCTCATTGATACTAATATTCTTTCCTTTACACGTTGGTTGATAATATTACTTTAAGTAGTATGTAAAATGGGCATAATGATATACTTCCTAAAGACAGTACAAAGAAATTGTTTAATTCTAAACAATATATAAAGAAATAATTTTATATATAATTTTATATATAATATATATAATGCATATATAATTTTTTAACTATGTTTCTTTACTATTTATAGCATATTCATTAGAAGATACTGGCTCTAAAATTAAGATATTTATCTTGTCTCATATAGTGTGGTTTAATCTTGTTTCTGAGTCCTTCAGGGGGAAAAAGTATCATCAGTCTTTAGAATAAATCATATAAATCATAAGGAAAGTTATTTACAAGTAGTGAAAATAAATGTGAAATCTCTATTTTGAGATACTAAATGTATAATGAAGCAAATATATTTTTCAGCCTGTCATGACAACATCTTAAAAAATTTCAGTGCCTCACCACATGATTGTAGCAATCACAATTAATTCACTACCCGATAACATTTATTGAGAACTGTGATGTTCCAATGCTATGTCAAGTGTTGGAATTCAGAAAAACATATGGCAGAGTCACTGTTCTCTAAGAGCTTGCATATCAATGGGGAATAAAGAACAGGGACCTATATAGATTGAATTATTACATGCCTTATTATATGCCATGTTTTGTGACAAATTAGTGCATCAAATTAATGACTTCATGATTATTAATCCCACTGCTCAGATAGAGAAATGGAGAAAGTCTATCTAATTTGCTCAAAAATTTACATCTAATACTTAGTGGAATCACTTTATAACTGTTTGTTTTTCTCCCAAATCCACCTTAATACAGTGCTTCTGCAGGGAAGTCTACTGACAATTAAGATAAAATGTGATTATTTCAGTGTGATAATTTCAGTGTGCAGTAGGAATCATTGAAGGGAAGGCCTGCTAAAATGTTGGGTGAGAGTGGAGGTAGAGATATTAGTCTAGGAATGCATTGGACATAAGAAAAAGAGGCATTCTAGAATTTTCAAGAAATGAAAACGTATGTGAAAAGTCCCAGAGGCATGAGTGTGTGGTTTATTTCAAATTACATAAGCAGTTTCTCATGCCTAGATGCATTTGGGGGTAGATAAAGTTGAGAAAGAAGAGTCTTGGTGTGCACAGATAAAATCAATTCTGGTAAATCAAAGAAATGTTCAGGCATTGGAAACGTGTTACTTTGACTCAATTTATGTTTCAGGAGATTAATTCTGGGTTTATGGAGTAAAGAAAATAAAAATTAGTCAACCATCTGAGAAGTTACTGTAATTGTCTAAGTGTGGAAATCAACTCTTTCTTTTTTTTACCTTCTAAAAAATCAGTTCTCCATTATATCTTATTCCATTGCATCTATGTTTCTGAGATAAATAATAAATTTCATCTTTTTAAATACTCTTTTTCAATGCTGACCATAGTTAATGAAACAGGGTGAGAGATCAATGAGTGTTTCTTGAAGAAATCTTGGGGTCGTTTGTGGTCTTTAGGAAATACAATTTAGCTTTAGGCATAGTCAAGAGGCTGTTGAAAATGCTCTGATGTAAGAAGTACAGAAAGTCAACAAAGGAAATATACCTCCATCTTTTATCTCTTGGAATTTGGAGAAATAATTTTCTCTGGACTTTCGATGGTATTGCCTTAGTCCCATTTGCCTCATGCTGAATGACATATATTAGTGAGAGTGAAGGATTGTGAAATTGTCTTTCTTACTGACCTCATTTTCAAGCACTGGTTTTTCTTGATTTCTTTTCCTCCCAAGAATAGTATATTTCAAAAATGCAATTGTTGTCTTGAAATTGTTAGCACAGGACTTGAAAAATTATCATCTTAAAGCAAGTATGAGTAGCTTATATGAAATAGAAAGTGTAGATTATTGTAGAGAATAGTGTTGTGTTTTAAATCTTCCAGATTTTATTCTGTCAATTTTCCTTTCTCCCTTTTATATATTCAACCTGTCTTCATATATATAGGGTGATTTCCAATAGCCCTGAAAATGTTCAAACATCTCTTACTTTATTAAAAAAAAAAAAAACAAAAAAACCTTTTCATGTAACACACAATTCCCTCAGATACTTTCTTCTTTCATCTATTAATTCATTCATTCAAGAAAAAAAATTGTAAACCCCAGCACGGTGCAAGTACTCAGACTACAGTGTTGAACAAAACAAAGCCCTTGACCTTATGGAAGGGTAGCATTTGAGGAGGTGTTTTTTGATTTGAGACTTGAGTGACCGAGAAGTTAGTAAGGAACACTAAATGCAAAGGCAAATACAGAAGTGAGCTCAGGGTATTATAAGAACTGAGAGAAAGTCATTGTGGCTGGAGTGGAACCAGCAAGAGAAAAAGTGGTACAAAGTGAGGTTAGAGAAATAGGAAGAGGCTAGATAGTCAGGGCCTTTTGGCCTGTGGCAAGATTTCCTTTCAATTATGAAGAAAACTCATTGGGAATTTGTAAGCTGACTTTTTATGGTCTCATTTATATATTTAAAAGACAATATTTTGCCCTGAGCAAATGAGTTTTTGTTAAATGGCAGGATATGTTTTTTCTTATTTTTCCATAGGTGACTGAAATATTTTAGTGTTTGCATTTTGCAAATATAATGTAGATACTAAAAAAAATACTTGGAGCATGTATTATAGTCATATAATAAAGATATATTAGATATAAAGAGCTGTTTTAAAATCAATAAGGAGATAAACTCTGAAATAATAGTGTGGAAACCTTTTCTTTCAAGGAAAGGAAAAGAAATTTCAAAAATCTTAACCTAGTAAAAAATTTCTTGTTTTATAGGGATGTAAAGAGATTAGTGAGAATCATTTTAAGTACAAGGCAATGGTTTGTGATGAGTTTGGAGAGACCATGATAAAGAGATAATATTTTATTTCATATATGATGGAAAGCTAACACATTTTTAAAGCAAGAGAATGATTAATATAATGTGTATCCTTCGAAGATCAATCTGGTTGCTATTTACAACTCTGTGATCTAGAGCCATCTTACTTCGGCTTTTATCACTTAAACAACTTTCCCCCATGTCAGCAGTATTTTGCATTGTCATGACTAATGGCTACAAGGCACTCCCTGTCTTATTTTCCTATTGTTGGCATTTGATGAGAGTGACTGATCTCCTCTTCCTAGAACACATTTTTTGCTGGATTTTCAGGAGTCCCATGTTTCTTAGTACGTTCTCATACCTCCCGTAAAGCCTCCTCTTTCTCTGCCTGAAATTTGTAAACTCAAGATTTTGCCTTTTTACTGAGAATATCTTGTCCTATACACTCACCGTGAGTGTAATCATCCAATCTCATGGTGTCAATTTCCATAGTGGTGATTCCAAAATTCTATCTATGGTCCAGAATTTGTCTTATACTTTAGGCTTGAATATGCAAATATCTTCCAGTTATCTTGGTTCTGAATATCCACCTGAAACACCTCAAGTATCTCAGACACAGTAGGTACAGATGTGGACTTATTACATTTGCCACCACATTTGTTCCTCAGTCTGTGATTCCCTAGTGACAAAAAACTTGATCCATATTTTCTCTCTCCTGCTCTGCATCCATTCTTAAATATCTATTCAAATTTTAACAGTTTTATTTCCTAATTATATCTCAAATCTCCCATCTATCTACTTCTTTCTAACCTTATTGCTACTACTATGTTTTTATGGGAAAACATTATTTCTTGTCTCCCTTGAGGTCTATATCCTGGTATATTCTCTTATGATATTCTGTGGATATACTTCACATTACTCATCAAAATTTTAATTACTTCATACCTATATGAATTTATCACTATATCTGAAGCTTCACAAGGCTATTGCCACATGTATTTGGTTTATGCCATTATAGAGTTTGGTAGGCACTATGTATTTAATAAATATTTGTTGAATAAATTAATTGACAAATAGATGAAAAATTAAGATTGTGAATTGTTTCTAGACCAGGATGGCAAATAGCAAAAAACCTGGAAAGAGATTTTAGTTTAGGTGATGATTTTTAAAATTGTACCTTAATCCAGATATGTGCCCATGCCACATGGTTATTTTCCCTGGGAAATCCTCACTTCTTAAAGTAAAGGGTTATCATTAAAATCAAAGAAATTATTCCCAGTAATCACAAGAAGTAAGTGGTCAGTAAGGGAAAGGACAAACCAGTTCTTTTTAGAAACTTCATTGTAGTCATTATTTAAATACAACCTCTTTTTATCACACACTTATTATGATAATATTATTTTGTATTAATTACTTTTTTATATTAGAGACTTATTTTAGATACCTTTATTAAAGTTGTATTTTACATTGCAATGAAACAAAAAGGCAAAAGCTTTGATAATAGTGGCTTGAAAATGTATCTTTCTGACACTGAAATAGAAAAATAATTTGTAGGTGCTAAAAATATAATTCATACTTAGTGAGTGAATGCTCTCTTTGCACCATCTTGCAAAAAGAATAAATTGAAAAGCCTGTATCCATTCAATAACTCACTCAGGATTCAAGAATTCATTATAACTATCAAATCTTCATTACTTTCTTAGTAGCTAAAGTGGATTTTATTTGAAAGTGCTGGGTGATATACAGTGTACTTGTATAATGTGACACCCTTAGTCAAAAACTATGAAGCCTGGCTACAGTACCATTATGTTCAGGTTATAGCTTACTTGGTCTTCTTATTAAAAAAGGAAAAAAAGAAAACTCTAAATTTTGACTGTAAATTTCACCTACGAGCCATCTACTTCAGACTTTTATTTTTTAAAAAAGTTTTAAATCTATAATTTAGGATGATTGTGTATACTCACTAAACAGTTTACACATGTTAAAATTTTTAGAGACTGCCAGATTAAATATCTCAACAGAATTCTTCAAAACTGAAAAGCAAAGATAAAAAAAAATGAGTAGAATATTCAAGAACTGTAGGACAACTACAAAAGGCATAACATGTGTAATAGGAATGCCAGAAAAAGAGGAAAGAGGGAAAAGAACAGAAAAAAAAATTTGAAACAATAATGACTGAGAATATGCCCAAATTAATGTCAGGCACCAAACCACTGATCCAGGAATTTCAGAGAATAATAAGCTGGGTAAACAATCCCCCCCGCCCCAAACTATACTTTGGTACATCACTTTCAAACTTTAAAAAAATCAAAGATAAAGAAAAATTCTGAATAAAAAACAAAGGAGGAAAAACAAACACCTCACCTACAGAAGAGCAAAGATAAGAATTACATCTGACTTCTCAGTAACTAGTTCTAAGGTACAGAGTATCCATTGATCATTACAGAACATAAAGAGCGAGGGTGATGGCAAATATGAGAAGGGGGTTCTTTTTGTGAATCCTGAAATTTTAATCAAAGTGGACTTTATTTTATCTCAGTGGCGTAAGATCCATATGAATCCATCTGTGCAGCACATTTTCTCCCACTGTGGGCCAGGTTTGTTAGTAACAGTGTTGTTTCCACATCAAGTCAGAAGTTTATATGGTGATTTTATATTTGCAGGAGCAGATCAACATTTTCCTCTGCCATTTCCTGAGAACTAATTATGAAATGACTGAAAGTGTGCAGTTTTTCACAATATTCCAACAAAATACTCTTTATAGCGACTTAGAAATATCATGCTAGATCCTGTTCAGTAAGCACTGAAACAAAAAATCACATGTGGTTTGGCCATGCCACACTATTCTTAAGGTGCTGGATCCTTTGTCACCAATCACCAGATAAGAACAAAGACCTTAGAAAGTGAGGCAGTCATTGATTTGTTTCTGAAGCTTTGATCGCATGTCATCAGCCTGGGTGAGTTTGGTGAAAGGAGAGATGCAAAAAGCAGCATGTTCTGGGCAAGTTGCTGACAAGCACTGAGGTAGATGCTTTTGGAAAGGCTGCTCAGTGAGCTGTGACTTGTGAGCACAAGCATTTGTCTACATGTTTTTTTTTTTTAAATGTGACTGTTTATCCTCTGTCTCAGAGGTTGATTTATAAAGTTTGACATGACACTATATAAATGCAACACTATGCTACGTGGAAAACAAGAGAAAATGATATATTAACTCACAGTGCTCAATTGTTTGGAGATTTTAAGTCCCATGCCATAGCAGGAGAAATGAAAACTCATTAGGAGTGAATTCTGCTGTCCTTCATATTTGGAAATGGCCTTTTGAGCAACTGCCAGGGAGATCTCTGAAGACTCTAAGAAGTTTTGATATCTTGTGCATAAGTATTGTCTACTTATGCTGACTGACACTCTATCATTCTATTCTATTTTTGATAATTCAATCAACCTATCACAAAACAAAACAAAACAAAACAACTACATTTTGAAACAACATAGATTTTGATAAAATTACACATGAAAGTTATCGATTATGTTCAATTTAGTACATTCACAACTATATCCATAAGCTAATTTATCTAACAATGAGAGTGACTCTTTAAACTGATTTTACAGTAGGCTGTGATAGGGTTTCCATATCTGATATCACAACTATGACTTTCTCTGTTAAAGAATGTGAAAAATGTTTGTAATTTCATTACTTTTGGTTCCATATACAACTGATATAAGTCTAAGCAAGAAATTCAGGCAGAAAAAAATGTTATTCTCTCCATAATTAAAATTATTTTTTTTTAAATCTTATTCCAATGAGGAGAAGAATTATAATCTTCATCAATTTAGTATCTTGCCTTACCATTGTATTTCTCATGACTGTATTTTTGGTTTTGGGGAGCTCAAGGAGTCAGTAAGGATGGATAGAAGAGGGCCTCTAGCCTCCAGTGTCATAATTATGTTGTCATATGCTAAAATACCCTCCTGTGTGTCTCAGAATTGTTACAACCCCTCAACCTAATCACAAGGCCACTCCTAGTCCAGTTTATTCTCTCAGCTACTTCCTTACCCCTCTCTAGCACATGGGAAATACTCGGTATTTCCAAATAAATCTGATGTCATGAGGTAAGTGGTAAAACTT
Organism: Eidolon dupreanum; assembly: GCA_028627145.1. Taxonomy (NCBI): domain Eukaryota; kingdom Metazoa; phylum Chordata; class Mammalia; order Chiroptera; family Pteropodidae; genus Eidolon; species Eidolon dupreanum. The sequence goes on along the minus strand of CM053502.1, from coordinate 45,828,902 downwards.
AAGGACCTTTGCTCCAGATGCAACATGACTAGGGGGCCAAAAATACTGAGCATCTTCCATTTTGTCAAATCTAGTTGGAAATATATAGCATAGATTTCTCTGCTCTCCAATATTCTCAAGGTTACCTGAGATTCCTTTGTTCACCCCACACTTATATTTTGCCTTAGGGAAAGATAGGAAGGGCATAAATTTATTGAAATTTCCTTGCATTGGCTGAGATAAAACCACCCCTTGTAGAATAGAGCCTTAAAACAGAAATCAAATTCCATTACATACAGAGAAAAGTTTCTTTTTCAACTCCCTAAGTTTATAGTGTAAAAATTATATTTGTTACATTTAATTGTTTTCTGGATATAATAGAAGTAGCTACTACATATTTAACAACTTACTACCTATTAGCCATCATAGTAAGAATTCTCAAAGCACTATTACTTAATTTTCACAACCAACAGAGTAGATAATTTATAATCATTTAGTATTACTGTATTTTACTAACAAGTATATTGAAGTTCTGTAATGTTATTCATTACTATGTCAAAGTTAAACAGCTAGTAATTGGTGGAGAAAGGATTTTAACATAGGTAGAAGTAATATCGAAATTTATGTTCTTACCCTCTATTTTAAATATAAGAAATTTTCAATTAGGGGAATAGAAAGGCATACAAACAGGTAATTTACTTTAGATTCCTATGAACATGTTATATGTCAGAGTGCTCTAGGATTATACTAGATAAACACAAATAATTCTGCTCTAGGGAGATATTGTTTTTCCATTTGATATTTATTAATTATAGTTTGAAATAATTGTAGCGGACACTACAACCCCAAAATAATCTGATATAGCGGCTTTATAGTCAATGTGGAAGGTAGTCTACCAGGTTGTCCTCCACCTGTCTTACCTCAAGCTCCAAGGATTTGTGTCCTTGTGTTACCCTCTACACTACGTCTAGGATGGTCCTGTGTAACCATACAATGTAGTGGAAGTGACATTGCTTGACTTCCAAGGCTGGATCATAAAAGGCCTTGTAGTTTCCTTCTTGGTCTTTGGGAACTCTTGCTTTTGCAAATTTTCCTCTTGGAAATTAAGCACATTACCAGAAGCCTAAGTCATGTTCAGAAACAAAATGCAGGCATTCTGTTTTACAGCCCCAGCTGAATGTCCACTCAATAGACAGCATCAGCTCTGTCATATAGGAAAGCCATCTTGAATATTCCAGCCCAAACATGCTCCAGATGACTGAAGCACTGACGGTGTCAGTGCACTAACTAGAGATAACAAAACAGTTGTTCTTGTAAACTGGCGAATTCTGCGAATTCTGCGATAGAGGTAGAGAGGTGATGTTGTTATGCAAAGATAAATAATCAGAAATTTAGAATACCTGACTGTAACTCTAACTCTCTATGTGGCTTTAGAAAAATCACTAAACCTATATAAAACCTATTTTTAAAATAAGTAAAATAGAGAAAATAATAGTATTTCAATGGGAGTAAAGAGAAATAAGATGTTGAGTAGATTTTTTTTTTTTTAATTCTAAAGCAATCTCTAAGTATGTTTTAACCACTTTTTGGTTTTGATTTTGTTTTTCTGATAAAGTGCTATATAGAAAAAGATTAAATGACTTGTCTCTCAAGACCAACAGCTGGTATGTAAGTAAATTAGCATTTAAGTCCAATAGCTTCTATGACCAATACTCTTTTTACTTCTTTATGTATCCAACAATATTTTCTATTTATAAATAGGTTTTTTGTAAAAATTTATGATGCCTTCCACGTACAGTGTATTTGCTCATAGGTAATAGCCATTTTCTTTGTCAAGAAACAGATAAGTATTTCATTTTGAAATGCATGGCTTTTGGCACGTTATGTTGATGGTCATTAAATATATATTTTTTTCTAAAACAGAAGCAAAATTTCTCTTTGTTGGTGTACAACAATAATATTGATTACATTATTTTTAATCTGAACTATACAACATCACTGAATATTATGCTGTCACAACAAAGCTCACGTTCTTTATTATTCATTTAGCATATAGGTGAGAGTAAAGATTAATTTCTTAGCTGAGAAATTACATGGCCAAATGATCATAAATAGCTTTTAGGAAAAATATTCATATACTTAAATGGATATTATTGTATATTTAAAAGCAAAATAAAGCAATTCTTTTAAATTATAATTTTTTCATATGACACATATGGTACTGTGCTTTTTGTTTCTTCTTTTGGTGAATTCTATTATTCTTTTAATAACTTAAAGAACAATGTGATTTTTTTTTTGTACATGTAGAGCTGATCATCAGGCTTTATGCTTTTTTTTCTTTTTAACTAAAATCAACTGTAACCATTATGTTGAAAGTATAGGATTCTAAAGGACTCAAATAGGAAGTATTTTTTCTTTTTAAATATAAATCTGTGGATTTATTTTTCTTTGCATCTTGGGTGGAATTTAAGTCAGCTACCAATTTTTGGTCATTCTTATCTATTTAAATTTATTTTGAGCACTTCAGCACTGAACAGTTACAGTTTTGCTGTTATAATAGCTAACAGAGTTTAATAAAAAAACAAACAAACAAAAAAACCTCTGAACATCTTTTGAAGTTGTATCTTCTTACCTCCCCTAGCTTGGTACAGCTTGAGTCTAGGGAGCCTGCAATGGTGGAGGAAGGGCCTAATCAACTTTTTTTTGTTTTTCCTCTTTTTAGTTGTTACGCCTTTTCCGCATGCCTCTGTCCCATTCTCTAGCCATGGCTTCCAATCCTCTAGTTTTATAGCTGTGAATAGGATAGAGAAGATTATACAAAAGTCTAAACAGGGTCTTATTTTACTAGTACATATATGATATGACACTGGTACATACTGCAAAGAGTGGATATGAAAAGTGACTTTTTCTTTAATAAATTCTTGTGTGTGTTTCTCAGAGATTTTCTCATTAGGAACATCCAACTGAAATTTCTGTGAAACTAGATTTTCTCTGGCTCACTTTTTATTCTAGCCTCAGTTCCTTGCATACTGTCTAACACAACCCTTTCTGTTGGCACCCTATCATACCTCTAAATGACTCCTTTGCATAGTATTTCTTTAAAGATGATTCCTGGTTGACTCCTTACAAAGCCACTCACATCTGGTTCATGAGTCTTACTTACATCTTCTGTGCACATCTTCTTTCTAATGTAGTCATCTTTCCTCCCTCTGCTATTAATAATAGTTCCAGCCCCAGGTTGTTATCCTAGTCTTTTGGATGTGGGCTAATTATTATTAATTTTAGCTTTTCTGCCCCATCGCCTTTTTCTCTAAAAGAATGCAAGTAGTAAATATAAATTTGTTTTTATGTGGCCCTCTGAACGTTCCTTTCTCTAGACTAGAGGTGAATGAAAGACTCCCTAAATAATACCTTGAAACCCCTCACATTCTTCATGGCACCAAAGAGGCTGAGAAAAAAAAATTATCTAAAAAAAAATTGTTTAAGTCAGGCCTCTTAAACCTCAACTTTTTTATATTTCTAGTACAAAATTAAATGTCATAAAATCTTTTTAAAAATTAATTTATTATTTTTAATTGAAGAAATTATTTATATATTTTTTCTCCCCCTCCCCATTTGCCTACCCTCTCCCTCTCCCCCCTCCCCTCTGGGAACCACTAGTTTATTGTCCATGTCCATGATAAAATCATTTTTTATTACATTCTTAGAAGGTCCAACAACAGTGCTCTAGTATCTCACTTTGGATTGAGGGAATACCTGGCACTTATTATTTAGTTCTCTTGCTACTGTGCTGTGGCCAAAGCTGATAGAAAATGTTCACAATGACATTCAATTACACAGGCATTTGTTAAAATATAACAAACAATTCTTCCAATTCCTTTTCAAGAATATTCACTAAAAGAATAAGACCCATGATAAGTAAGGGTCTTACTACCCTTAAGATCAACACTGAAAAATATGCAAAGGTGTTAAATATTTATAAGTAAGAGTCTTTATCACAATGTTGAGTAAAAAAGGTGAGAACCAACTAAATATATAATAATATGGGTGTAGCTTAACATCTTGTGGTACATCCATGCAATTAAATACTGTACTGCCTGTATCAGAGTTCTGGCAATAAAAACAAATCCATTATACATTTTATGGGAACAATGGATTTTTTAAAGGAATTAGACATAATAAATATGGAAAAACTGGGGCAATGGAGATCTGAAAATTGGGAGCAGGAGAATCAGAGAAATAGTCAATAACCAGTATGGCTAATGCAAGTTGATGCTTGCAGAAAAATTAAAAAAAAAAAAAGCCAAGTAGCTTTGGATACCAGAGAGGTACTATGAAGAGAGATCTCCCACAAAATTCTGTTGAAACTGACATCTCTAGAGAAGCTATTCCTTATGTGTAGCCATCATTGCTACAGATTTACAGCCAAACCCTCAATGGAAGACTTGAATACACTGTTGGTAACATGGCCAGAAGTCAGGAAGATAAGCTGAATATGAAATAGAGGAAAGTGAGGAATAACTGGGCACCTCTGTCTGTTACTTTCGCTGATTGTGACAACATTTCGAGAATAATTTCTGCTTCTCTTCTGCCAAATATTATGCACTTTCCTCTTTTGGCTAGCTCTAACCCAGAAGTGTCAAGAGAAAATGATTCTGGAACAATGCCCAGCCTCAGCCAACTTGATATAGCACAATCCAGTACACTCTCCTTAAACAAGCCTGACGTCAAACTCAACAATTTAAGAATAAGTTCATTACTACTAGTCAGTTTAACTTATCTGATAGTCATTGACTACCTACAAAGTACTAGTCACTGTGCTTGCATGGTGCAAGTACGTGCGAAAATGGATCTTACCCTCATAGGATATATCATCTAGTACAAGGGAAGAAGGCAAGTAAAGATGAAATACCCATATTAAAAGCATAGTGATAGAGAAAATATAAGGATATCACAAAGTACATAAAAACTGCATCTAATCCAGACATAGAGATCAGAGAATGCTTCCAAGATGCAGTGACTTTTCAGTTTGTAATGGGGGAATTAATAGAATTTATCAGAAGCATTTATGAGAATGTACATGTTTATAGCAGGAAACTTGCAGGAGCAAGGTATGCAGCAAATGACACAGAGTGTTTCACAAAGAACAAATATTTTAACACTTGCGAATACTCTGCAGCAGATGCTGTAATGTCCTACTTCTTGCATCCATGATTTTCTGCCTTAAGGCCTTTTGGCTGCAGAAGCTTATTTAGCCTAGGGCCACACTGTGACTTCTGTAGACCCTAGGCTAATTGGTCTTCATAGGCCCCTTTCTCTATAAAAGAATATTAAACAGTATATTTTATGACTGTGTTGGTAGAAAAACAAGTGTGATCCATACTGTGTTATATTCATTTTTTATTATGAGTTTAAAAAAGAACTTAAAACTTACTTTGGAAGCCTGTAAAAGTATCATGGTCTGCAGGCACTGCTTAATGTCTAAGTTGGCTCTGATTTGGCCACACTCAAGAGAAACCAGATTTTCCAGGGAACCCTGTGAGCAGCTCACAAAAATGAGGAGGATAAAATCTCTAGCTTCTTTCCACTCAGGTGAGAATAGTTAGAGTTTGTACTACATAGTCGCACAGAGGCCCCAGGTCAGGTGCTCATAACTGGATCTGGCTCATCACCTCCCAAATAAACGATTTATGTTCAAATTATTTTCTCAGGATCTTTTAATTTAATTTAATTTAATTTAATTTAATTTAATTTAATTTAATTTAATTTAATTTAAAACTTTTAAAGTTTTGGAAGATAAGAAAAACAATGGCCATTTGAAGAAAAGAAAGATCCCCTTATGTTTGGGATGTAAAGTACAAGAAAATACATCGGGCAAAATTAGCTGGAGAAAGCTGGGCAAGATCTTGAAGATCTTATAATCACTTCACAATATTTGGATTTTATCTGAAGGTTAAGGGAAGACTACAATGAGGTTTTACAAAAAGATCAGCCTGATCAGAATTGTTTGATAAGATAATGCTTATTGAAATGTAGGTACTCTATCTACCTGAGAATGCTCAAACCAGAAGGAGAGAATCAAGTTTGGAAGGTGTAGAAATAATCCAGGCAGAAAAAGTGGCCTGGATGACTCAGTTTGTTGACAAGAAGCTTGAGAAGAAATAAATAAAGTTTGGGGAATGTTTAAGGAGATAGAGCCAACAGGATTTGATAGCTAGTAAGGAGAATAGAGTAAGAAGGACATGTAAGGCTAGCACTAAAGTCTCCAACTTAGTCAGAAAGTAGGGGTAGGAGCAAAGAATAAAATATTGCAATAGTATAATTCTAAGCTTACATATGAAAATATATATTCACATATGTATGTTATGTATTATTTATCTAATTATTTGTTTTTATATTTCTTATTTTTTGTTTTTATACAGGTTCATAAGTATAATTTTTTAATTAAAGATTTTTTTCTTAGATAAGCATGCAGGGAATTTTAAAGAAAGCATAATGTTAATAAAAATGAAGTCATTTAAGGTAGAGAGTTTTGTTTGAGAAAAATTTACAGTCTAGTCCTGGAAGTGATTCATTTGTATTGCCTCTTACAGAGTGAATGTACCATGTAATATCTAATACCTACTTCATTTTTTTTGTTGTTGTTTTTTAACCATCTTGTAAAATTTGATTCCAAATTAGTCATTGAAACCTAAATACTTTTTTCTTTAGTTATGTGGCCACTTTTAAGATACGATTTTGGAAGCTTCTGTAATGGAGACTAGTAATCATTTAACTAATTTGATCACTACTTATGACTACTATAAGTGATTCCTTTGCCCAAAACAAGGAAATATATGGTATTTCAACCTTATGAATGAGCTATCCACAGTGCACTAGTTAACCAAATAATGATAAATATTCACTGTTTGCATCATTCCTTAGGAATTTGTCATTATATTTATTTAGTTGAAATTCAATATTTTAAAGTATATCTTAAAAAGATAAGCTACGACTGTGTTTGTAACAAACTAATCATATAGTTGTATTTTTAATAGATAAGATCTTAAAAATCAATAATACAGATGCATACACAACAATGACAAAAACAATTAACTTGATTAAAAATAGGCAAGGTTAAGTCATTTATAAAAGATTATATATAAATTGCTAGTAATTATGGCACAATATAAATCTAAGCAGTTTAAATTGTACATTAAAATAGAATTAATTTTTTTTTCAATCAGGCAAAAACCGTTTGTTTTTTAGAAAGGTGGTGCCCAGTGAAGGTATTCATGTAGTTTAAAGAACATTCTTCCATTCCACAGTTTAAGTATATCCTCTCTAAAAGCAACACACATCAGTAGACTTACATGTACAATGGGGATTCTGATATCATAATTTTGTGACCAAATATCTGGACCCTTCTGTGATTTGGTTTCTGACCTTGCTCTAGTGACTAGGACATTTTGCAGTTTTAACTCTGACTCTCCCTGACGAATTGTATTGCCTGCATTCTTCATTTCACCACAGAATTTTTTTACTAGTTTATTTTGCAGATTCCAAGGAAAACTGAAGCATTAGCCCATGCCTTGTGACTCCTCTGCTATTCATTGTCTTATGACTCTACCTGTTGGCCATATCCTGTGATGTTATCTGCGGAGCACGAGTCAAACAAAACTACCCATTTCCCATATCTCACACCCCCACTTACTGACCCCTGAGTCAGCTTGAATGGTATAAATTTATAAATTCATTTCCCTAGCAACCCATTCCTTTGATTAGCAGCTCCTTGCAACTCTCACTTTTAAATCCCTTACTTTATTTTTTCCACCTCAGGACATATCTTAGATTCATGCTAAAGGCAGTGTTCTCTGATTTGCAAATCATATCAGAATAAAACTCTCTTCAATTCCTCAGAAAAGTCTTGTGGAAATTTTGTTTACAGCATACTCTTTGAGACTCTAAGGATTTTAAATAAATAATCAGAATTTTGTTAAACCTTTTATATAGAAAGATTTTCAGAATTGTTTTTATAGTAAAAAATAAAACAATATCCAACCTAATATCAAAAATTTTTGATTGGTTAAATATCATAAAATATCTTCTAAGAATATTTGAAAATATAAAATGATTCTAATAAAAAAAGCTATATATTTTAACCATATGATATTGATTTGTATAAAGTTAAAGTAAATGTTATCTTTTAAATTTTCTACTTAATTATAGGAGTGGAAGGGTAACCTGGACTCCTGGCACACAGATGGATTATGCCTAGAATAACCCCTTGCAGATAATTACCTGCTCAGATACCCATATCTAATAACCAGTTTTACTGGATCCCTGTGCTGTCCTTTACAAGGTATAGGCCTCGTAACCCAGGCAAAGGACCCATGTGTTGAATGCTTTTTGATATTTAGGCACCAAACTCATCCCTAGTAAGGGTTCCAAACAAGTCTGACATGCTTAGTATTGTTGTATATTTTCCAAGTGAATCTCAGCCAAATGTATGGCAAATTTTTCTTTTCATGTATCCAAAGCAACTAGAACATTTCTACTCATGAATCTGAAGTTAGTCAATGGAAATGACCACTGAATAATTTACAGCACCCCATCTTTTGCAGCCACTTGATACTCTAGATGACATTGTGTGAAATGGGGAATTCATTTAGGAGAGATACATAAGTAATTTTTGTCATCTATTTTATGTAACTATAATTCTCTGTGGAGTTCTTCTTAACTTCTTGATGATAAACTTTATTTTATTTCACTTGTTTTTTTTTTTGAATGTTCAAGGAATAGGATCAATCTTCATGAACTCATATCATTGTTATGAAAACAAAAAAATATTATCCTTAAAAAAATATTCGGAGCTCTGAAATAGTTTTATTAACTGAGATTTCTTTTAATCGCTTTTAAATCCCAGTGATTTAAATCCCACCTTCCTTTCCAAGTTTGCCATAGTTTTATTAGTGTTAAATCAACTTCCCAGTAGTCAAGGGAAGAAAAAATGGCCAGCTTTGTTTACCTAATCACTCATTCATTCATCCAAGAAATATTTATGGGTTACCTTCTATGATCTTCTCCCTCCAGTGGTAAAGAGTACTTATCCTCATATAGTAGAATGACTAAAAGAAAAGCCAGACATATAAAAAATTATATTATAAATTAACTACTATTAATACACAACTGCTATTAATACATAGTCATAATTATATTGATTTCAGTTATGTATCAGTAGTAATTCATAATGAACTAATATATTAATTGATTAATATAATCTCTGATGTTGTGTTCTGCAACTGCACAAATTCGCTGTTCATTTTATATTTTGTTTTAAGAAAACAAAATTGTGTTAGTGGTTTTAAAAGGGTACTTAATAGGAGAGAGTCATTTCAACTTTTCAGGTCCTGTACATTCACATCCTGACTACACTTTAAGGAAAGCCCAAAACAAACATTATAAGCCCCATGATGCCCAACTGACTTCCCATCCAGAAGTTTTTTCTCCTCTAAACAGCAATAGCAGTTAATATGGAACTTTTTTTCTGAGATATAATTTTTTTTTTTTTTTTTAGGATATGGTTGCATAAAACTATTCCACTTACCAAAGGGTAAGATTTTGAAATTTTAGACCATGATATTTAAGTTTAAATGTGCAGGAGATCAACTGAGAGGCTAGAGCAATAGATAAACCTTGTTATGAAGGTAGAAGTTACCCATGATCATTCAGTTATTGTGATAGAAAGATACTGAGGTCATGTGTCCAAACAATAAATAATGAAAACAGCTTTAAGGTCAGAAGACGTTGGCAACCTAGAAAGGGTGAGTATGGTTTCAAAAGATGTCATAACATCAAAGAATGAGGTTATTTGCTTGCTTGTGTGTTTGTTTTGAAAAATGTGGGTCTGTAATGGTTTGACAGCATTTATGAAAAATAATTTCAATGAATATCAGCCATACTGTTGACAAGTAGAACTTTTATGGTCAAAAATAAGGGAATCTTAAAATAGAACAGTGGATGAAGATTTGGAGAAGAGAAAGTGGCCTGTACTTATTAAGAAGGTAAAATTGGCAGCATTTATATTTTATTTGGTTATGAGTAGTAGGGCAGAGGGTGATGTCAAAAGTACCTATCTCCAGTTTTTGGCTTAGTTTTGGATAACTAGTTGGTTCATAAAGAGACTCCAGTGTTAAGAAGATAACTGACATGGTTTGGATCCTGTTCTCATCCTCTGTTAACTGCATTCTCTAAGATATATTACTTAGCTTATCTGAAACTTAATTTTCATGACTTCATAATAAAGATAATACTGCCTACTTATATGGTTGTGCATTATAACAGGGTATCTGTAAAGCATCTACCACAGATACTAGTAGATGGCATCAGACATTATAAACATTAGTTTTTATCTATTTCTACCTTTAATTTTCCCTAGTCCTTATAAAAACAATATGGCTTAGTGGATAAGAGTTTGGATTTTTGAGTTGGATACAATGAGCCCAAATCCTGGCTCTACCAAGCATTATTTAGTAATGGTGAGTTACTTAGCCTTCTTAAGCTTTGGTATCCTAATCTGTAACATAAGAATAGAAATACCAACATTTCAGTGTTGTTCTGGGGATTAAATGGAATAATATATTTAAATTGCTTTGCCAAACACATGGCATATTGCTCTTATACTCAATAAAAAATTATTCTTAGAGTGTGAGAAAGGACAGTTTAAGAGCTGCTATAATGTATCCAAGGCTTCTTTGGTGCCTGCATTATACCTACCTACCTACTGTTATACTTACCTACTGAGTAGACCAAGAGTAGTTACCAAGAGTAGTAAATTTTGAGTATCAACGACTAGGATCATATATATGGTACATAATACAATGGAAATGTTATTCCATTGGAATTATAATTATGATTTGGCTTAAACCACAAGACTGAGAGCAATTAGTATTGAACCATGCTCTTGCCTGTGTTTAAAGCATGGTGTGCCAGTCTGAAGTATGCACACAGACCACATGACCACTGGCTTGCATAGCATTTGTACTATAAAAATATTCTGTTTGCTTCAAGTTCTGAGTAACACTTTTAAGTTTTTGGAAAGCTTGATTAGCTAAAACAAGTCTAGCTGAAATGGAATATGGCAGGGTTGCACAAATCCTGTCAGGATATATTTTTTTAAAGATTGTAGAAAAAAAACCTGCCAAATCTGGTCCATCTGTTCATATGAGTTCTTCAATATTAATAAGCTGGGCAGTTGAGAGATTTATTTCATTAATCTTCATGGCTAGTGCATCATGTAATAACAATTATTTTTACTCTTATCACAGCAGTGCTGCTGTTTAAAATGAGCTCAATTTGTGTTCAGAATATATTTAATATTGATATGCTGGCAAATAAATGATATCATTATGTTACCACTAACAATGAAGGAAGCTCATCAATAAGAGAGAAAATAATAAATAATTTGAGTGAGAACTGAATGGACCAGCAACATTTCTGACCTCCTCAGTTCTGGTGTCATTTCTCTAGGGCTGGATTTATGTAGATTATTTTAGTGCTACTAGAAGTTAGTTACATGGCGGGAAAAGTGAAGCCATTGAGCACAGATAGTCATGGGTTCTAGCCAGCTTTACTATTTTCCACTTCTCTGATATAGATAAAATATTTATTTTTTGGTAAAATTAGAATAAAAACTAATTCGAAAGGCTATTGAACATGAACATATACAGTGTCTGGCACATAGTATATAATCAATTTATATTTGTCGACTTGCCAAATAAAATAATGTATACTATATATGCCTTTCCAGCACAATGTTCATATATGAAATCATTTATAATAATTAAAAAATCATACATGTAAATGATTTTTAAGGTAGATAATGGTAGAAAAATGGATAAATATATACATAAATAAATGGGGGGAAACGACTGAAAAAAAATAGATCTCTCTTTCTCCAAAGTATCTCCTCCGGTTGCTGTCATTAAAAATTCCATCAATAGAAATTGTTTCTTTTGAGTTTGGAAATAATTTTGGAAATTGTATATGCTTCAGGGAAAGACAACTAGCATTTATTGGGTGCTTATTTGAATGATACATACTGAATTGGCCCTTATCTGACTTTTTTCACTTAAATTTAAAAACTTTTATATGAGGTGATTATTATTACATTATTTTACTTATTTAAAAGAAATCTGAGACTAAGAATTGCTATCTCGCCTGGGGTTATACAGGCATGCCATTGGTATTGAGAGAAGCTAAGGTAGAAATCAAGACTGACTCCAAATCTGTGTGTTCCTTCTTATTCTATTATGCTATCGTATAAGGAAAACGAAATCACTTTGAAATGGTTAGATTTCATCTATTGTAAATTGACACTTTGGTAGTGCTAACTCAAAAAGAGAAGATAAAAATAAAAGATTTGTAGAAGAATGGATTGTGAAAAGGAAGTAAAATTCACCTCAGGAACACTTTACAAAATTTTATTTGAGCTAAATATCTTTTCTAGTCACCATTTCACCAGTCTTCTCAAATGAAACTTTTTAAAGTTTCAGTGAGCACTGTTTGGATTTATATTCTGACTTCTACTTAGATGTAATGGTTAATTTTATGTGTCAATTGGCCAAGGCACAGTACCTAGAAAAGGTGTTATTTAGATAAAACTAATATTTAAATTAGTTATCTTTGACTAAAGTAAATTACTCTCCATAGTATAGGTGGGCTTCATCTAATTAGTTGAAGGCCTTAAGAGAAGAAGACTGAGATCCTCCAAGGAAGAGTGAATTCAGCTTTTAGATTGTGTATGAACTCATGCTACAACATCAACTCTTCCTTGTTTCTCTGGTGTCTCAATTTGCCTTGCAGATTTTAAACTTGCCAGTTCC
>CM053502.1:45680938-45815560 GCA_028627145.1 Eidolon dupreanum | reverse complement strand
CCCTAAAGGTCCATTTTGCATTCCTGAAGGATAACCTATCACTGTTTACTAATGGTCACTGCTCTCTGGATATTCTACACTTTTTGTGACCCTGTCTGTTGGTACATGGTATTGTGTATGCCTAGAATGTCCTTCAGCCCTTCTTCATCTGAAAAGCTTATTAGTTTTTTTAATTTCCAACATATTAACAGTATATAATAAGGGCAGTGTATTAATAAGCATAAAGTACCTGTTATAATGAAAAGTCTCAAAATCTCAGCAGGTAAACATAATGCAAAAGATATATTTCATACCTTTTGGCAGACTGCTGTTCAAACATTAATTCAGGGATCCAGGCTTCTTTTATCTCAACATTGTGATTTTCTAATGAAGACCTCAGAGTCCTTCACTGGATTCTCTGTACTCCATCAAATATTGAGAGAATAAAGATCTTTTAGGAGATTTTTAAAGGCCACTCCTAGAAATGATACATGTCATTTCCACTCCTATTGGTAAAAAGTAGTCACATGATCTCATCCAGATGCAAAGTCCCAGAAAATTATCCTAACAGGAAGATTCAATGGCAAATCCACAGAAAAATTAGTAACACTTGGAAACTTCTGCTAAAACAGTTTAAATATTACCATCTCAGTATATCCTTCGAAATGTCTCTCAAGCAGAAATATTGACTCTATTCTTGATGATGGTGTAATTTTTGTTCCTGTATTTATCTGCATATCTACTTCCCTTAGGGCGCTATGAGTTCTTAGAGAAATGAGGCTATATTTCATTTATCTTTTTATCTCCAGCAATTATGATTATATTTGACATGTAGCAGGTTTATGGTAAACACTTGTATGTAAGTAATGTAATCAATTACTGTCATTCAAATATATCTTATGTAATTATAGGAAAATCATCCGACTACCGTTAGAATCATTAAGCAGAATGTGAAATAAGTTTTGTGACTTAGAATTTCAGAAAGGACTATGAGCTCCATTATCAAAGTAGGAAAAAGCAAGAGACAAAGAAATGGCGAGGAAGTGCTAAGGAACATAAAGTAGATTTTAAAAAATCCTATTACTTCTCTAACAATGCAGAGGAATATTACAGGTCAGGAGTTGACTTTGGGTTATAGAAAGAAGAAAGATCACTTTTGATTATAGAAAGTTTAAAGTTTAACACAATTGAAGACAGGGAAAAATCTAAATTTTAAGAATGAGCCAACAATAATATTAAATATAATGTTTGGCCAGACATCTTTTATTGGGGCTCATGGGTAAGGAATACACTTTTTTTTTTCAATACAGGAGCCACTATTAATAAATATTTAAAATATTGACATGTCAATATATTGTTTCTGTGTATGATCTAAAGATATACCCATTACCATATTATTTTTTTTTATAGCATATAACTATCAATGTAAACATGTATCTGTGTATGGAGCATACCTATAAAGTAGTTCAACAACAACAGCAAAAATCCTAGATACAAGATTAGGGCAATTAATTGAAAAAAAAAGGAATAAACTAAGATATGTCCTGAGTTTTGCGTGAATACCTTTTTACTTCTTGTTATCACAGGTTGGTGGCTTAAAAAAAAAAAAAAACTAAACTAATCACTTAATAAATTATATAAATATCTAATCATTGTACTATATACCTGAAACTAATGTAAAATAATAATTTTTTAAAAATAGTACTGATAGGTAGAACAAAATAAGAATCAGATTGCATACTCATAGAAATAAATAAATAGTAAATCAAACAATTAATCAATAAATAGAAATTTATTCTCTCACAATTCTAAAGGCTAGAATACTGAAATCAAGGTGTTGGCATGGGCATGCTTCTTCCAAAACCTGTAGGGGAGCATCCTTCCTTGCCTCTCCCAGCTGCTGGTTGTTTCCAGCAGTCCTCGGTATTCCTTCACTTATAGAAGCATCGCTTCAGTCTCTGCCTCTGTCATTATATAGTGTTCCGTGTCTGTGTCCTAATTTATCTCTTCTTCTTCAGTCATATTGCATTAAGGCCTACCATAATGACCTCATCTTAACTCGATTAAATCTGTGAGGACCCTGCTTGCAAATAAGGGTACATTTGGTATTAAGATAAGATACTTGGTGTTAAGACTTCAACATTTTTATTTTGTTTGTGGGAGGCACAATTCAACTCTTATCTGATCTATAAGGGAAACCACATCTGAGTGCTTAGTTCATCTCTTGTTTTCTACCCTTTCCAGTTCTAGCTTTTATTATTGTTTATTGTGATTTGTGTGGGTAAAATAAGAACATTTTACATTTGGAAAGGGGTTTGATGTCACTTTCTTCCTTCAGTTTCTTAAAGGGCACTAACATCCCATCCTGGAAGTTGCCAGCAGTTCTATTCCTTCTCCAGTGAGAGAATCTGGTATTCACACACCAAGTTCCCAAAACAAAAGTATTCCAAAACTCGCTAGTGATTTCCACAGACTCATTGGCTACCAAGCTTATAGGAGTCAGCATCTCAGGCTCAGTTTTAGCAGTCATTTGCAAATATGTGAGATTTCCATCACTAGCCAAGTGGACATATTTAGTTTATGACTCCACTGTACATTCAGTTGAAAAAACTGAAACATAGTCCATAAACCTAGCAGTGCCCAGATAGAGTGAATGTCACACAACCGTCTCCAAATAGATCAGCATTAAAGTGAAACATCACAGTGGTCTTTCTCCTGCTGATTTTCTACTTCAAAGACAATTTAAATATGAATTTTGTCTTTTTTCTGCTAAAATGTTGGGGAAGACATTCAAAGATTTATCTTGACCCTTTCTTATGTTTCCTGCAGTAAAATGAATCAAATAGTTCAATAAAAATCTTAATGCCAAAAAGAGAAAAGAAGAAAGCTTATATTGCCAAGGAATGAAACAATACTACACCTGGAGGGATCACACTGGGATAACTAATTAAACATTTGAAATCTTAGATGTGTGAATTTATAATGTCTGCTTCAAGCTTGGTTGCTTTTCTTTTTTTCTTTAATGTAATTCACCAGCATTAAGGTTATATGAAGTTAATATATTAAAACACACACACACACACACTCACAATTAAACTCGATGGTTCCACGAAGATAACAATATAGGTTATATTGAATTTGGAGAACAAGTGTTGAAGAGCCGTAGATTTTAAGCTCCTTCAGACAAGAGGTTTTCTTTTTTATATACGGATTCTGAGAAAATGTAATTTATATGTAAGATATGTTTCCTGCTGATAATCTATTCAAACAAAATTTTTTAGCACTTACTATATGGAAAGCTCTATGTTAAGTGCTATCAGGGACACAAGTATGGCATTAGAGAGGAAAAAAATTATAATGTTTGAAAATGTGATGGAAACATCAAAGGTAAATGAAATTAGCTATGTAAATTGTGAAACATTAATCATCACATCATAGCTTCAATGAAAGTATAAAATTCTACCACCTCTAAAAACAGAAAATAGAAAAAAGAAATAAGTTTATTTCATCTAAATAATTTGTCCTACCAAGACTACTAACCCTTCTCTTGCTAATATGCATAGTATTTTCATTGCACTATGCTGCTGGAATTTAATGGGAAATCACACATAATTTCTGATCTGAAACTCTCAAGCAAGTTTGGAATTTTATAGGAACTTTTAGTTTCAAGGTTTGTTTTTTGTTCTCATTTTAGTTTGTTTTTGTAAATTGCAACAAAGAAATTGGAGTTCACACCTTCTAAAGTACTAGGGTTAAATCTAGGTTGGTATAACTATCTGGGGCTTTATGGCAAAAAGTGGATTTTTGAAAATAAAGACTAAATGTAGAAGTTAGTTATAGAAATTTTTCTGAAACAGCAAACTAAAACTATTTTAAGTGATTCAAAATTCCACCGAACTACATTGGTTTCTGTAGCCCTTTTTCTCATCTACCTATCCTAAATCATCAAGTAACTCTCTATGTCTCTAAACCATAAAATTCTGATTAAATTAGAAAAACCCAATTTCTTAAGAAATTTACATTCTATTGAATATAGAATTCAAATAAAATATTAAACATAGATTTTAAACTCATTTGTCAGCTGAGTTTACCACATATTTTAAGATTTTTTTATTGTGGTTCATGGGTCAGGAATATGCTGTTTTTATGCAGGAGTCAGTATTGAACGTTTAAAATACACATGACAATATACTATTTCTATGGATAATATAAAGATGTACTCATTACCATATTATTTTTTGTTACAGCATGCAACTATCAATGTAAACATACGTCTGTGTAAGGCACATACTTATAAAGTAGTTAAACAACAACAATAAAAATCCCAGATATACAAGGTTAGGGCAATTAATCGAAAAAGTAATAAGCCAAAATAGTGACCTGGGTTTTGTATAAGAACCTCAGTACTTCTTGTCATCATGGGCTGTCATTACAGGATATCAAACTTTCTGTTCATTGTCCATAGTGACATGATAATGGCACCTACCTTTAAAAACTATTATTATAATTAATAGAGTTATTATAGATTAATGATTATAGTTATAAATTATATAAATATTATTTCTATTATAATTGTGCTAGACATACAGTATGTGCACCAGAAGTGCTAGGAGTTGCTTTTTTTTACAGTTACTGGAGTTTATGCTTTAGCAGAATAAATATCTCAAAATGGAATATCAGACATTCCTCTTTTTAATAATACCTTAATCTTTTATAGAACTCGGCATCAAGCCTCTTTGTAATTTACTCTATTGCCTTTCTTCTTTACTTCTCCATCTGAGGTGCTAAAGAGAGGAAAATTATCCTATTATTTTGTTATGCAAAAATTGCATAAAATTGAGAATGTTTGTTTGTTGCTAAGGTTGTCAGTTAAATCTTCTTGGAATATTGGCATTTCTTGCTTATAGCACCTATTTTAGATATATTTCTAGCGGTCTGATCAGATATGTCTCATTGTTAGATTGATCTATGTTCTTTCACCTTGGAGTTATATATACTTTTTAAGGTGACTGGTGACAACTGTCTCATGTTTCACTACTTCTCTGAAAGAAGAGAGGAAGCTATAGTTGGTAGGGAGTAACAAAGATCAAGATAAATCTTTCTGTTATATTTCCAGGAAAGAATATAATAATGCTCTTCTTCTGGGTTACCAAAGCAATTTTGCAAAATTTAGGATATTTACACAAGACTTGGCCTAAAAAGATGAAAAAAGGTAAAGTAAGATTAGCAATGATCAGTAACAAAGTATTCAGGATCATGAGATAGAAAAAAAAAGGAAAGTATAAAGACCTGTGTGCTTATCTAAGACAGAGATGCTAGTGAGAAAACATGTAGAAGGAAATTCACATTGTTTTATGGGAAATAACCCATTTTGGACAGGGAGAGGAAAGGGAATCGAAATTCACACATACCCTCACAACTGAAATGTATGGATAGGTATGGATGTAAACACCTGAAAATTAACATTCATATTTTTGTCTCTTTGTTTGGAGACAGGAGGATTGCTAAGTAATAATGTGACAAATACATATACACATGAAGCTTGTGTCTGTTTGGTGGCAATCTTCAAAAGTTCTCCCAAAGGCAATGAGATAGAAGGAAGCTATGCTTATTGTCATCATATTTATTCTAAATGAAATTTCATTATAGCTACCAGAAAAATGGCTTGAACTTGCACAAATTGAATTAATGGCTTACTCTCTTGTTCATCATTCTTATAGAAGAAAAGAACTGGAGATTACATTATAGCAGAAAAGTGTGATCTCAGAATACACTTCCCAGGAGAGCTGTGTACAAGACCAAATAGAAGAAGGGATTTGAACAGGAAGTCAGGCTTTAATTATATCATTACAGGTAGATTTCTTCAGAATGAGATATTTAGTGTATATATTCAAAGGCCAAAATAGTAGATAATAAAAATATTAGAAAAACGCAGAATATCTGCATGCCAACTGATGGGAGAGAGCCTTTTAAGCAGGACAAGAAATCTAGAAACCATAAAAAAAAAAAAAAAACAGCTAACAGATTTGACTTGATACAAATTAAAATGTCTGTGTGACAAATATATCCAAGGTAAAAAGACAAATAGTATATTGATAAAAATGTAGTAATGATAGACATGATAAATGGACAATTAATGTGTCCTTAGTATTTGACTTTCTATAAATTGATAGAGAAAAAAACACAAAAATAAAACCAAGAGGAAATGATGTGAAAGATTATAACTAGGCTATTCAGAAGGAGGAAATACATTTGGTCAATAACCAAATGAAAAAAAAAACCTCTAATTATGGACAGAAAAGTAAAATAAAAACTAAGAAATCTTATTTTAGCCATCATTTTTGAAGTTAAAAATAAAAAAGATCAAAACCATCTATTTTTGGCAATAATGTACAGAATTGGACTCTTTGATAGGTCACTCTGAGAATGTGAGTTGCTACTATTTTGCTAGAAAATAATATGTTAATATAAAATACATTTTATGATATCTAATTTTTGATTTAGAAATCTCACTTTTTAGAATGTTTTTCACATACAAATTACCTCTATAGAAGGATACTTGACCAGGAAGTTTTTAATTACAAAAAATTATTTAGGGTAGGAAAAAATCCTTAGACTGTAAAAACCTAATATCAGTTTGCTGCAAAGATTATTGTATTTATTTTGGTATGGAAGGAAAATTTAAAAGTATAAAAAGTTTTAAAAAGATAGGGAATCAGGGCAGGGGAACAAAGTTTTATACCAGCCAGCCAAGGCACGTGGTTACATTGTGCTCAGTTGAGAAATGTTTCATCTAACATATAAAAATTTTGTCTAGGACTAAGTCAGGGAAGAAAATAAGCAGCAACCTGCTATAGAAATTCAGGGATTTTTAGTTCAAGATACTAAGTTTCAAAATCTAGCTCAATTCTCTGATCCTTTCTTTTTTGCTTCTGAAAAAAAAAATGGAGATAAAATACTGAAACCACAGGATGGTTGTGAAAATGAAAAAAGACAACTTTGAATCCACTCAGTGTAGCTCCTCATACAATATAAGCGCCTAACTGAGAGAAAGAGTAGTGGTAAGTATCTGAGATTCCACCAGTCCCAGCTTCACTAGAGCTGATCACTGTATTGATATCAGGGATTGGCACAGCATTTGGGAGAGAAAGCCTGACCCACTGTTCGTGCCAAACATGCAGATGAAGAAAAGTGTTATTTTAAATTTAGTTGCTTTGAAATATTGTTGTTTTTCAGACACTTCCTGAGCACATAAATATTCATGAGTGCAAATCAAATATTGTAGTTATCATACAAATTAAAAGATACAACACTCTTAAGAGGAAAATATGTTTTTATGCTTTTTAAAGTTTTGTAACTTTGATGTACAATATAAAGTTTCAAAAGGCCATTGAGATTTACAGAGCTTAATTTTTTTTTTTCTAACCAACAGAGAACAAAAGAACTACAACTGGTTCTAAATGTCTCTATTTTCGACAAAGGAATAAACTTTGCTTATGTCATCACTTCAGGAAATTCTTTTCACAAATTAACTCCCCCAACCAGTGCAACCACCAAAAATCCTGGAGTTAAAATTTATACAAAGAATACATGAAACAAAATCACACCAATTCATATAAATATGCTTCTTTTAAACTGGGAGAGAGGCAAACCTGTGCAACATCCATGAGTTTTTTCTATATGCTTTTTCTGTAGAAGTTAATGGATATGTAGAATTGAGTGATGGTTGGGTGTATGGCAAATGTAGGAAAATTCTTTATACATTTTAGGTATTTATTGGCATTTAAAAAAAATTCTGGTTAATCATCTACAATAACCTTTAGGTTGCAGATTTAGAATGGTTTTTACAGTTGAGTTTCATTTTACAGCTTAAATTTAATATTCTACAGTTTTATAAAGGTACATTTCATTTAGGAGAGTAATTTCAATTTCTAAGAATGAATCCTAAGGCACTAGTTAACCACATAAGAGTTAAATTACAAAGGTATTCATCAGAGCCTTTTTTGTATAAGTGAAAATAAGGAATCATCATAAGTGTCCTACAAGAGAAGGCTCACTTAATAAATTGGTAGATACCTATTCAACATAATGCTGTTGAGCAATTAAGTAAAATATTGTAAATTAATATTTATTAATTTGAGATGATGTTTAAAATACCTTGCTACATGAAAATAAAATTTCTTAATGTATGATATAATTCATATATGTTTTAAATACATGCATATACAGACGGACACAAGCAAAAACACACTGGGTAATGATCTAAATGAAGAGAAGTACCAATATTGTTCACAGTAATTACCTTGGAGAATATTTTATATTTAAAAATATTTTACTTATCTACAAGTTCTCATTGTTTCTCAAGTTAATAAACATTGCTTTTTAGTCACAAGAAGTAGGATTATAAAAGCAATAGTAGCTGATTACTTACTATGTGCTAGGACTTATTCTAAGCATGTACTGTGTATACTTTCAACAACATTGTTACATTAGTACTGTTATTTTAAAAATTATTTAATAGAAGATAAAATTTGGGCATAGAGCATGGACATAGTAAAAATAGGGATGTAATGGAGCAGACTTTACTTCAGAGATAATTCAGAAACTTAGTTTAAATAAATATAACGTATATCATAGTAATGGTCAGGTGATGCTTTTGTGTGTGAGTGGGTGTGTGTGTTTGTGCACCTGTGCACAAATGTGTGATATAGCCTCATATTTAGATATTACAAGGTTGGTTTAGATGTTTCCTGACAACCTCTGTGCTCTGTACACACAGCAGACCTCTGTCACAGCACCCAACCTTATGCTGTTAATTTACTTGCAATTTTTTTGCCTTTAGACTTTGTAAGTCACTTGATTACAAGATTGTATTTTTGTACCCCAAGCATCCTGGAAAATGCTCACCAAATGGAAGACCTTCAATAAATATTTGTTAAATAAATGAATGAATATAATTCAAATATTTCCCTCAAATGTATGAAATTACATTATATTCTTAAGGTTGTTCACGCATCTGCGTGGGTGTGACATTTCAAAGTAATTAGTGGTAAGCCCTTCAGATGAGAAGAAAACATGTCTTTGATTTTCTGTATTCTCCCCATTCAAAACAACTGTTAAAGTAAAATCAGCAGCCACACACAAAACATTAATTTTAAGAAAGGGAGTCTTTCAAGATGAAGCACAAAAATACAAGCCTGTATGAGAAGAAAATTAAGGAAGCAGATAAAAGAACTACATCTCTTATATTCTTACTATAGAAAAATAACTATATTCAAAACTCTGTTTTAACTTTTAAAAAGGGAAAATATAGATGAAATGAGAATGAAATGCACCAATTTGATGAATCATTCCCTTGCAAAGACAGTGGTAGGTTTCAGTCAGGTGGTGTTTCATTTATGATGAAGTTTTATTGTTATTTTTGTTGTTGGTAGTTCAGCTTCATTATGTAATAAATAAATTTTAAAAAGATCAGATCCAAAGTCAAAGAAATTTAGATGTGGTTTTGATTATGAATTTATAGTAATAACACACTAGCCCAATGGCCTGAGTGATTTTTGCTAACAAATTCCCATTGGAGAAGTTGCAGACACAGAGAAACAAACAATTTAATTCACCCAGGGTATGAAGAGAAAGAAAATTATTTAAGTAAAGACTGTTAATGAAGTTATATAAAACAATGTGAATAAAGATGAAGAATCATATAATTATAAAATTTCAGATGATAATCAAATTTTCATTTTTACGAGTAGGGAAATTTCTCACTGATGGTCATGTTTTAATTCTTGTTTAAATGAACACATCGATTTAATGAATAATTATTCATCTGCTCCATATCAGGAAAAGAAATTTGAAAACAAGCATCTTCAAATATGTCATTCTCATTCTTAAACATTATGTGACATGCTATAGTACATAAGAAGATAAAATTTTGCATTCATAGAATGTATATTCTATTATAGGGATTAACAAATGTCAACTAGATTTGGACTTTTAAGGGATATAAGTGTAAAAAATGTTCAATATTGGCCAGTATATCAGTTCAATTACAAATTACTTTTAGGTATTCTTAAAGTTCTTTATGTCCTTTTCTTCAAAAATAGGTTTATAATTATGCTTTTTCTTTTAATCATGGTTTGTGCAATGCTTTTGTTTAGTAGACTCTGATTGCTGAGTGCCAAACTGACTTACCAACACCTACCAACATTGTTTTCAGAATTTTCCAGGATTGTTTTTATATTTGTTTCAGTGTCAATCAAGTGATGACTCTTCTCACTCAGGTTGTAGTTCCTCTCCTTAGAGACACAGCAGTCCCAGGGAAATCCATGGTGTTTATTGTTATCCCTCATATTCTCTACAAGTGGTAGAGGGCAGTTGAGTCTGGTGCCTAAGGGGAATGTTGTGATCACTCTATTTTAGTGCTTACTGCTTGAGGCAGAGTCATTTCATAGGCCCTGAAACAAAAGCGATCTTAATACTTATGTTAAATAAGGATCATAAAAATAGTACTAGTAAATGTTGCAAATAGAGCCATTTTGTTAAATTTTTCTGTTTTGCTTTAATCAATTCCTCGATGTAATAAGATTTATTAGTGGACTGCAAGCTCCACTAAAAGTGACCAATTCAGAGGTAGAGCTCTCTGAGAAGTCATTTTGCCAGCATATTTTCTGCCCTCATGTACCTTTGGAAGGAGATCAAAGAACAAATCATTTGAGATTCAAGACTCAGAGGCCTAAAAAAAAAAGCTTTTTGGCAGGAGTAGGAAAGACCATCAGGGTTTTACATTTCCCAGCCTACTCTGAGACTAAAGTACAAAGGAAGTACAAGTCTGTTTTACCCGTAAGTGAAAGCAAAAACTTGGAGATGCAGGTATACCTGTGTATCCAATGTGAAAGCAAAACAACTTAAAACTCAGCCTCTGTGGATGTTGTTCAAGGATATCACCTTCCCAAATGTGCATTGCTACTCCTTGGTCAACTGGAACATCAGTGTTAGTTTTCCAACTGCGCAGGAATTTTTGAGCATAGCATGTATCAGGTAGATATATACCCTTTAACCCTCTATGTCTTGGCCAAAAGCACAAACCAGCCAGAATGGTTCTTGGTGTTCATTTCAGCCATGCCTGGGCATTGAGATTCTTTCCCTTTCCCTTGGGTTTTAAAATCTTCTAAAGTGGAAAGCATTAAGAAAAATGTTTGTATAAGTCACAGCCTAATCATATCATAGAGCCTAACTAAATTTTCACACTGTAACTATCATCTAAATGAGATCAACCAAGTAATTTGATATCTTGGGCCTATTTTGTATCCCATACCTAATGTTTTCTTTCCTAATTATCACTACCGCAGTATGAAAATGAAATAAATGAGACCAAAACGTTTTCGTGGTTAGCCGAAAGATGTATGTGATTTAAAAAAAATCATTTAAATTCTAAATAGAACGTTAAAATTCCTCTAAAGTTAGCTATGAAAATGCTTCATAAATATACCGTAATCTCAATTATCTTTAGTAGTATTTTAGGCCATAATCTTTATAATTTAAACTTAAGGAATTTATTTACAATGACTATTTAGAAGGAGAAGGGAAAGGAGATTTACAATATAAGTAATATTTTTATTTTTTGAATTTTCCACCAGTGTATGATTTTTCCGTACAATATACCTTGCTGAGTCTGAGTCTTGAGGGATTTAGTTTTATTGATAGAAAAAAAGAGAATAGAATCTGCTATGTGCATAATTTATTTGATTTTACTATGCTGCATGTTTTTATAAGAAAAACCTAAAAGAAAATTAAACTCATTAAAAAAGCAAATGAATTGTTTCTGCAACAAAGCAATTAAGGAAGTCTGTCTATCCAAAGTGATGGGCAATATTCTAAGCACAAAAAGAACTAAATTGCCTTCTGTTTGGAAATTGAGTACTCTCTCTCAAGGTTTAATAAAAAGGGATATTTAGGATTAATATAAAGATGCAGTTTCCTCAGTTATTTATGAGTACCAAAAATTTGCTACAAATTTTAAAGTTAGAATCAATTCAAATAAATTAATTTATGAATAGTTTTTCTTCGGTTTGTGCCTGAAACGAAGGAGAAATATTTGAAACTAAAGCATGACAATTAAAACTCAGAGACTACCTTGCATTACTTGTGCAGATATAAGTAAAGTAGAGGATTTATCTTAAATAGCTTCAATAAAGAGCATTTACTGAAAACTAAACATAAATGGTTTCAGAAAGTCCTTTTCATGTCTCTATACCTTCCCAATAGTATATTAAGCACATATAGTTTATGTCTGTTTACATTTTTTTCCAAAATAATATTACTAGACATGAAGAAAACAGAATGAAGACAGAGGATGGCACAAGTAAGTCATTCCATGAAGATTTTTGTTATTAAAATTTAGAGTGTGAAGAATAAAGGGGTAATATAGGTTGAGCTGATGACGAATACAGGAGCCAGGTAATGAAATCTTCAAATTCTCATGTTAAAGAATTTATACATCATCTCACTGGCAACATCATTCCATTGAAGAACTTTAATCTTAAAGCTGATATGGCCAAATTAGCATAAACTGTTTTAATAAATATTTGGAGGATGGATTAGAGAAAACAAGAGCTAGCCTAGAGCTGAGGAGACTAGTTAATTAGAGACTATTACAGTAACATAGAATTGTTAGGAGTGGAGCCCAACCTAGGACAGTAGTAATATGATGTAGCATGAAAGGGAGACAGAATCTCTCTATATGTATAAAGTAAAATTGCAAGGATGTGGTTATGGAATAAGGAATGTAGATTCTAAATTTCTAGTTTAGTGGAGAAGAAGATCCTGGAAATATCAGTTAAAAAAAATGAGGGCAAATTTAGGATGATACTTAAGTAAATAAGACACACGAACATATTCTATGAATAAATATTTATTTATCTTTTTATTTATTTATTTATTTATCTATCTATCTATCTATCTATCTGTCTATCTATCTATCTATCTATCTATTCATTCATTTATTTAAAAAATCTTGGTCAGTGCAGTGCTAGAAATTGAAAAATATATATAGATATTAAGAATATCATGTAAGACAAGATAATTAATTTTACTGAGTTTTTAAGATTATGTATGAGCTACTAGACACTGTGAGATATATGTACATATATCTCATCGTATAACCACTATATATATATATATATATATATATATATATATATATATATATGTAGTTATGCAATGATTCTACCAATTTAGTATTATGTGCTCTGATGAATAGAAATGATATTAGGGCTCAGAAATGCGAAATAATTTGCCAAAGTTCAAACATCTAGAAAGTATCTGTGATAGAATTGTTTCACAGGCTAATTCAAGAAATGACTACATTGAGATAATGTTTTGAGTTATTACATGATATAACATTCCTTCTCATAATTGTTTTCTACCTTGGAATGAGTGGATATCCAAGGTTACTTACAGCTCTTGGTAGCTCCTCTCTTAGGCCTTATTAAGTATAAAACTCTGTGTATGTATTTTTAGAACTTCTCTTAAGATTTTATTCTACAGATAAAGAAAGACTACCGCTTCTGGCTACTTATTATATTAGATATGTATTAGGTATGTGTAAAGGAGAGAATGAAAGAGAACAAGATATAGTTGAGTAAGGAAATGAGGGAGGGAGGGATGGAGGGAGGGAAAGAGAGAGAGAGAGAGATTGAGATTGATCATCTACCAAAAAGCAAATTCTTCCCTTGGATTGCATAATTGCAGTATGTATGGGACAAAGAACTTTTCCCTTCAAAAATTGGTACCCTTCTGTAGCCACAGAGTATGCATCATAAATATGATAGTTGTGATGCACAGTTCAAAATGTTTTTCAGGAATGAGGGATTTATTCTCTCCGCTTTTGGAAGTGCTGCCAACCCTCTTTGAGGTTTGCTTTGGCTCAAGACAAATGGCTCACCCAAGATCAAGCCTCTTCCCAGCATCAATCTGAATTTAATGCTTAATCAACTTGAATGTATGAAAGCCCACAGTTTTCCTCTTCACTTGAGAAACTCTGAAGGCTAGCACATGTACCATGAGTCAGAGGAGGACTTCATGCCATTGCATTGCAGCCCAGCTGCACCCTCTGTCCAATTCTGTTTTCTCTCCCTCCTTTTCCACAGATGTTGTTCCCAAGAGTTCTCCCTAATGAAGGTCATCCATTCTGAGCACTTCTTCAACAACTTCTTGGGGAACCCAACCTACTACTGCTAGTGATTGGGCTAAATTAAGTAGGTATATAGATCAGTTTTGCCAATAAGATATGAAGGACGATATGATGGAAAATATCTTTTCTTCTTAGGTAAAAAACGGGATTGTGAGAAGAGAAGCCTTCTTTTCCACTTTCTACTCTGTTTAATGCCTGGCAGTTCTTCTTGGACCATGGAGATCAACCAAAAAAAAAATGATGGATATGAATGCACCCATGTTATCAATGAGCCACTGGAAACCCCTACCTTTGGATATCTTGTTATATGGAAAAATTAAATTTGATATAGATAAATCTATTGTGTTACTAGCTTCTCTGCAACTTATAGCTAAAATCATACTACACTATATTGTAGTGAGAATATGTGTATATGTCAATACTGGAGGTCTAGTGCGGGAGCTGATTTCTCTACATGTTTTGAATATAGTGTTTAATGACCCACACCATCAACCTTCCTTAATCTTAGTATTTGTTGAGTTTTATTTTGGTGTATCACTAACTTTTAACCTTAGCAGTAGTTTTCTCCTTCTATATTTGTGTGTTGTGACTTACTTTAGTCTTCTGTAATGGTTAATTTTATGTGTCAAATTGGCTATGCTCTTAAATACCCAGATAGCTATCTGGTTAAATATCTGGGTATATCTGGATAAAGAAGAGGTGGTACATATATACAATGGACTACTACTCAGGGAAAGACAAATCCCATATGATTTCACTTACATGTAGAGTCTAGAAAAGAAAAGAAACAAACAAAAAAAGAGAAACAAACTCATAGATACAGAAAACATTTTGATGGTTGCCAAGTGGAAGGGGGATAGTTGTGTTGAGTGAAAAAAGGGAAAAGTAGTTATAAAATAGTCATGAGGATATAAAATATAGCATAAGAAATATAGTCAGTAATATTGTAATTACTATGTAATAAATAATGATTGGTTACCAGAAATGGTAGGGGTAACTAAGGGACTGACTATACAAAGAGATACAAGGTAACTTTTAGGGGTAGTCAAAATATTTTAAATTTTAATGTGATATGAATTTATAACTAGATACATTTGTCAAAATTTATCAAGCTGTACATTTTAGGACCACAGTCACCATGACATATATTTATACCTGTCATAATTTTAAAATAAATTATATATTTTTATAATTATCAATTTCTATTTATAAAATATTTAATAATAAATATCTAATACTTTTCTCAAGGATCAAGAAGAGAGAATGGATTTTTTTCTTCAAAAAAATCTTTTGTTTAAAATTATATAGGTTAATCAAGTCTACAGCTATACTACCCTGAACAAGCCCAATCCCATCTGATCTCAAAAGCTAAGCAGAGTCGGGCCTGGTTAGTACTTGGATGGGGACCACCTAGGAAGACCAGGTGCTGTAGGCATAAAAAATAAAAAAAAAAAAGGGATTGTAAGCTGACAAGGTCCTTACAATCAATGAGGTCAACCAAGGGTTTCCTCACCTAAAAAATAAATAAATATATAAAAATAAAGAGTAAAATTATATAGGTTAATCAATCTTAAAATAACTTATTATGACAATCATACTTTTAACAATATATACATTTTTCTGAGCAAGTCAGAAGTGTGGGAAGCTAAGAACAATGTATATACATATTTGCATTGGCAATGCATATGACATTTAGTCTTGTATCAGATTAAATATGTTCTTGAGGTATTTCTGATTATAGCCCTATACATTCCCAAAATACTCAGGCAAAGCAGGGAAGTCCTTGAGCCTAGTAAAAGGATGAAGTGAACATCAATTCTATTCTGAATCCTAACAGAATTTTCAAAGTGCAAGTTTGAAACTTCATGTCTCAATTTCTTAATTAAGTGCAAATCATCTATTACGGGATCCCTGTAATAAAGAGAAACAAAGCATAACAGAGCAAACAAACGAAGATATTCAAATTGGAAAAAAAATTAAGAAATTACAATGCTAAATAAATGTAAAGAAATTAGAATGCTAAATAAATATAAAGAAACATTTTGGGGGATATAAACTCTACTTTTATTTTGGATTTGCAACTGGTTTTCTCTGCATCAGTTTTCTAAAACATATGAAACTATTTACCACCTCCACAGATACTTATATTGCCATCTGGATTATTTTTTTAAAAATCCAGTTTCTAGACTTTTGGAAAAGACTTGTCTTACAAATGAGAGATTTTATTGCATTCATTGAAATTTAAACTTAATCAAAGAGAAGGGATTTTTACTTATAGAATTATATTTCTGCTCCATCTATAAAAATTAAAGTTGATGTTGCAAAATGATGTAAAAACTGAGAATTATGAATATAAAGAGAATTATGAAATAAAGAATATTTTAAAAAATTTTCTTCAGAGAGTTTCAATATGCATATATAATATCTCATATTTTGTAATTCAGGGCAAACAATTCCATATTAAAATTAAGGCTGAGATTCAAAGAGAGCACACTTTGGAAGTTAAAGAGGCTCCAGAATATGATAAACCATATTTTTAAAGACCTCATTTTACTGAAAATTAGTTTGGAATCCTCATCAATGTAGTCAGAGGAAAAAAAATTACTCTGTCTATAGCTCCAAGATTAAAAAGAGATCTGCTGAAGAAGTAATAATGAATTTATTCTCCACATTCATTTTGTGGTACAGAAGAAACATTACTCTACATTATGCTTATATTAGACTTAAATAAATTTCATTATGAAAACAAGATTAGAAGAGAGCTTTGTAATTTAAAAACATATATTACTTGTATGACTTTTTATAATAAAACACTTTCAAGATGACAATATGTTTTTGTAATTTTTAGATAAGTAAATATCAAAGCGCATAGAAATAGTTTTTATTCTGATATTGCAGGTTTAAATCAAGAGAATTTAGAATTAAATCCCCAAGACATCTGTAATTTACTCTGCCATTTGCAATGCTTGGCACTGATTACCTTTATTTAGAGTAGGTGTGCAAGTAATGTTTGCTAAACATGAAAATGAGAATGGCAAGTGTAAGCTTGAGAGTAGTGAGCAATCTTATTTCACACTAACTGGTAGAGTATAACTTTGTAAAATTAAAGGCCATCAGAAAAATGTTAAAATAAGTAGAATTCCTATTCGATTAATTTTTCTTTTGGTGCATAAAGAAACAACCCATTTATTTAAACATAATGGTTTTCCTTCAATTCTTTTTTTTTTTTTTTTTTGCCAACCACCATACTAATACATCACTTCATAAAGCAAAAATCATACCAGTCAAACCAATATGGATAGTCTTCTTTCTGCACATGACTGCCTATCACTCTTCAAATGCAGAATTACTTTGATGTAAATATAGTAAACCTTCTCTTCATTTTTCTTGTAGCCCTTCAGAGTAAAACTAATGTTTCCTGCTAGATCCAGTTCCAATTTAATACCAAAGTTGAATTATTTCCTTTTTAAAAATGCTACCATAAATTCTATGTGCTAGCTAATTTCCTAAGTAATTCAACGAAATAAATTTCTCTTGATTATTTGTTAATATTAATACAGATGGAAAATTAAGAGGTACTTTGACAATGGTTTTGTAGAACTTTAGACTACTGAGATGCTATGTAAAATTTTTTTTTAAGATTAAATGGTAAAATATAGTGCCCTTCTGACTATTCACTAGAAACTTCCAGATAATGTGCTTACTTTTGATTAATCCAGGATTTC
Organism: Eidolon dupreanum; assembly: GCA_028627145.1. Classification (NCBI taxonomy): domain Eukaryota; kingdom Metazoa; phylum Chordata; class Mammalia; order Chiroptera; family Pteropodidae; genus Eidolon; species Eidolon dupreanum. The sequence continues at coordinate 45,797,665 of CM053502.1, read as the reverse complement.
TTCAAGTCATAAATATAATTACTTAAATATATAGGGCACATTGGGAAAACCTGTTTTAAAAGGTAACTTATTTAATGAATAAAAATGTATGAATAAATCTAATACAGAAAATGGATGCACATCTTTTTTTCCCTTACATAATACATTTGATATTCCTAAAAGATGGGCTAAACTATATAATTTATGTTTGTTTGTATAGTCGTTCCTATTTTTTGAAAATCATTTGACAAATAATCAGATTAATTTTTATTTCAATCAAAGTTACATATGAGTGTGATTTAAAACCATTGTTTAAGATGCTGGTTCTGGCTAAGATAAAATAAGTCTACGATAGCCTAATTTTTGCGTTGATTACAACAGAAAGTTCTGAATAAAATACAAGGAAGAAAATGAAAGCAGTAATTTTCTAAAATTCTTTCTCAATACATTTTTCTGATAAGAGTAAGAGAGAGAAAGAGAATGCTCAGAGTGGGATATTAAGAGAAAATATTTACTTACTTATTTACTTACTTATGTGTTTACTTACTTTTTAAAATGAGAGATACCTAGTCATGTCTTCCTATGTTCTAACTCACTTCTGTATACATAGCATACTAATTCCCCAGGTTGATAAAGGGTGATAAAAATTAACAGCATATGACATTTTATGTATAACTTCTTAGTAACACTTTTATTAGAATGTAGAGTATCTGCTTTAATCAAGCTTTGATATTTTAAAGTTAGAATGGCATATTTTCTCTACATTTAAGTGTACAGTTCTATAAATTTTTAAGAATGCACAGTTGTGCAAGAACCCCACAATCAAGATATAGAACATTTTGATAAACCAAAAAACTTTCCTTGTGTTCCTTTGCAGTCAAGGTTTCAGATTATTTGATATCTGTCTAGCATTGCCCCTGAAAACAACGGATCTATTTTGTGCATAGGGACAGAACTTTGCTTTATTATTCAAATGAAATCTCTTGAAGAGTCTCAATAAAAATCAGATAAAAGCAGAGGTGCTTTGGTAAAGTAAATTTAGGAGGGTTGGAAGATTAGAAAATTAACCTGGCCTAAATCTCTGGCAGTATTTTGAATAAAGCTTCAGGTAATAGTAGCTAGTTCAGCAAGATACTTGAAATAATAGTTATACTTTTTTATACTCTTCTAAATTTGAATGTTTTTGAAGCTAGAGAATATATTGTTAATGTGTCAATAGGTTACATCTTTATAAAATATGTACCTTATGAAAATGAGAGACATGGAAATCTGGAGGAATAAATTTTGAAAAGGAACCACCATTTTACAAGTATCACTTTAATCAAATGCATGGGGTACTAAATATTGATTTTGATAATATTGAAAACCATTATGGTAGGTTATAAACTTCCTGCCACAACTTTCTACACAGACAGCTGATAGAGCTCATGACTTCCTTACGTTGCTCAAAGACTTGCTGTGCACAACACCTTTAATCATATTACCATTATACTTTTTAAGTGGAAATATTGCCAAATTCTCAATACTCATGGAAAAAATTTTAATCTGTATTTGTTCTTAAGCTATTTTTATTAGTTTTTCATCTTTTTTTAATTCAAGTATCCTTTACGTAACTAAACCACACACATTTTAATTATACAGTTACATTAGTTTTGACAAATGAGTACCCTACATTCCATCACCCTACAAAGTTTATTGTACCACTTTTTTAAAATAAACTTTTATAATTTAAGTATATAGGTATAGTTGGTATACAATCTTATATTGATTATATGAGTTGCAGGTGTACAATGTAGTGATTTGACATTTTTATACCTAACAATGTGATCACCCCACTAATTCTAGAATTAGAATTAGAATATTGTGCCTCTTTTATTGTTAATCCCTGATCCCTTACAAAGTGGTAACTACTTAATTTCTATCACCAAAGCTTTATTTTGCCTGCTCTAGAAATTCACATAAATGAAATCAGGTAGGTTGTATAGTAAGTAGAACGTGTACATAGAGCTAATTTTCGAGATTTACCTATATTGTATGTTTTTTCTTTTTTATTGCTAAGTAAATACATCACAATTTGTTTATCTCTTGACCTATTGAAGCACAGTTGAATTAAATCCATTTTTGGTTTTAATGAACAAAACTGAAATGAACATTGTGTACAAGTAATTCGTGGATGTGCATTTTCATTTATCTTTGAGGAGTAATGTCATAACTTCTAATAGTTTAGATTATATTTAACCTTATAGGGTTTGGCTAAAGTATTTTCCAAAGTGGTTTTGTCTGCGTTCCAGTTAATCCACATACTTAACACTTGACGTTGTCAAATTTAAAATTGTTTATAATTTTAACATGAATTTCTTTTGTGCTAATGATTTTGAAGATTGTGTGCATCTTCTCATGTGTCATAGGTCATTATTGAATAAGCTTTTTGAAGTTTATGTTCAAACACGTTATCCAAATTTTAATTGGGTTGCATTTTTTAATTGAGTTGTAGAATTTATATATTTATTATGTGCACTAAATATTTGTCAAATATATGCATTGTGAACTTTACTTTCACTCTTTTCTTATCATATCTTCTTTGGAAGGGCAGGAGATTTTAATTTAGAAAATCTATAAAGTTTTAAATTTTATAATGTTTTCTGTTTCCTACACAATGTTCTTTATATATATATTTTTTTGTAGAAATGTCACAGTTTTAGCTCTGTTCTAAATTTTTTTCTAATAGTATTGTGTGTGTGTGTGTGTGTGTGTGTGTGTGTGTGTGTGTGTGTGTGTGTGAGGTAGAAGTTCAACTTTAATTTTTTATGTAAATATCCATGCATTCCAGTGCTGTAGTGGTCACACAGAAGCAAGATGCGCCTCCACCCAAATTTTGTTCAGATGTTAAAGTTGCCAATCACACACACACACACACACACACACACACACACACACACACACAGGTTATAATAAGGTTTGTTACTGACATAATGTACATGGGGAGAGCAGGGTCATCTTCCCAAGCTGGTTCAAAAATGGCTTGAGAGAGAGAAAGGGACTGGCTTGGAGTTTTTATAGTGGTTAATGAATGCAAACTGAGTGAGAGTCTTTGTGCATGGCTTTCACTTCAAGTCAGCATCAAATAAAGGAGGAAGCACCTGAGATTTTTTATCATTTTGCCAGATATAGGGCATAAAGAGAAGTATGGCTTAAAGGTGTCAGCTTTGAAACATTGAAAAAAAAGTAGTCAGACTCTATTACATCAGGCATCATTTATTAAAAGGATTAATCTGTCCCCATTGCATTTCTTTTGCACCTGAGTAAAATCTCTTGAATATATAGCTGTGGATCTATACTGGACTATTTCTTTTGTTTCATTTGTCTATATGCCCATTCTTGCAAAAACTCTACCTGTCTTGATTAGTGTAGTTTCATAGTAAGACTTTAATTTGTATGGAGTAGGTCTACAAGTTCTTTTTCAAGATTGCTTTGGTTATTCTGGGTATGTTGAAATATTTCATGAGTTTCAGAATCAGTTTGTCAATTTCTACAAAAAGTTATACTGAATTTTGATTGAGACTGAATCAAATTTATAAATTAATTTGGGTAGCATGGCTATCTTAATGAGTTTCCAATCTATAATGATGTTATAGTTTTCATTCACTTATTTATTCTTAGATTATTGATTTTAAGCCTATCTTCTTTCCTAAAATAAGTATTTAAAGATATATATTTACTCCTAAGCACTATTTTGGCTAAATTCCACAAATACTGGATGATTCTGTCATTATTACTCCTATAAATCATACAAACATGTACACATAACATACACTCATATGCACACACATAATTTCCTTTGTCATTTTTATTTGATCCTTGGAGTATTTAGAAGTGGACTGCTTACTTGCTATTTATTTGAACTTTCAAGCTATCCTTATGGTATTTACTTCTAATTTAATTCCATTGTGGTTAGAGAGCATATTCTGCAGTTCCAAACAATTAAAGTATTTAAAATATTTCCATCTGTATTGTTTTATTAAGAGATGTAGTATTCGATTAATGTTTATTTGATCACACTGGATAATGGCACAGTTCAAATTTTATATATACTTACTAATCTGTTGGCAATTTATCGCCTACTACAAAGGGACCTATTAAAAATCTGCAACTAGTGTGGATTTGTCTATTTCTTTTTTTATTCCTGAAAATTTCTGTTACATGTATTTTAAATTTCAATTATAGTTGCCTACGCATTTAGGATTGTTGAGTTTTCTTTCTTATTATGCTTTCTTCATTATAAAACATCCCTCTGTTACTGCTAATCCTCCCTTCCTTGAAGCCTACTTCGGCACTTACATAGCCACACCCACTTGCTTATACTTAGTGTTTGCATCTTTTATATACTTTGACTACTCATTGTATACCTGTCTTCCACTTTTTACCAGCCTGAAAATAGCTGCCTTTAAATTTTGGGTTTATAATCAGTTGCCTTTATAGCATTTTTTTTCAGTATGTTTAGAATCTTTTTCCCCCCTGTTCTTTATTTCTCTTTTTCTGTTGTGTGTGTGTGTGTGTGTGTGTGTGTGTGTGTGTGTGATTCTAGTCTTTGTTTGTTTGTTTGCCATTCTTTATGCACTGTAGATTTATTATCCATATCTCTTTTTGTTGTCATTGACTTTTTTTTTAAGTTGACTTATTTATTTTTATGGTGACATTTGTTAATGAAATCCAATGTTTCAGTTTTATACAGTAACAATATATATATACAGTGTGTTCACCTCCCATAGTTAGATTTCTTTCTGTCACCATATATCTGACCCCTTTCACCCCATCTACCTCCCCCCTTCCTTCCCTAGAGATTACAGTGTGCCTTTTAAACTTATCCAAGTCTGCTTAAAATGAAAATTGAAAATTGTGCCTGTGTAATTGTCATAATCACCATTCCTTGGTATTTGCTGAGCTTTTTAGATCAGTGGGTTGGTTATTTATTTTTTTATTTTCAGTTATGCCTTAACTTATTGGGTGAATACTTCAGTTCATAGATAAGACCTTTTCTTACATGTGACCTTCCGGAATGACAGGGGAAAGCTGAAGGTGTTAATAAGCCTCTATAATTTGGTGAAAATCAAATTCCAAACTTTCTCTGTAATGGGCAGCTGATGATAGCTGTGCTCAGATTTTTCACCATCTACTTGTTTTTCCTCCCTCGACTTTTTAGATTCTTGTCCAATATAAGCTTAGTTTAGTGCTCTGTGAAAGATTTTAGGGGAATTTCTATGCATATATTGGCTCTTACTCTAGAGTTCCTAGGATAATTTTGTTTCCTCCCTCAGTTTCCAGGCCCCCAATAGAGCTCTATATTATATTTCTTGGCTTCTTAAGAAATAAATCTATTTTCTATTTTATTTGTATCTAATGACTACTTGGATGAAGCAGTGTTTTCAGGAGAAAACTACATAATTGTTGATTCCATCTCTTATAAATTCCTGCTTTCAAGGATTGAGTCCACTCAAGTGTTTGCCTGCTTTTCTTCATTCTACAGGGTCTTCAATTAACTGTTTGACATATTTTGTCCAGAGATTTTAATGTTTATCAGTAGGAGGGTTAGTTGATGTAACTTACTTTGCCATAAGCGAATGCCAAAAACCTGCTTTTAGGTTTGTTTTGAAACTATTCTTAATTATTTTGATCATAGAAGTAACAAAGCGTCATTATAAAATATTTTTGAAAACAAAATAATAATAGAGAAGATAAAAGTAACTTATTATTACTAATTAGAAATAAACACTTGATATTTTTACACATTTTCCACATTTTTCTATGCACACAAACACATTTATAGCTAAAATATGAGATATTATAAGTATTTGGTATATACTTAAAATAAAATCTTGTGTAAGCATACGTTTTACTTAGCATGATATTAATTTTTTTGTTTCATAAGTAACCACTTAAAAGAATTTTATTAACTTCATATTTCATCACACAGTTAGCCATAATTTGTACAGCTCATCTAATAAGTCATTTATAAATAACAATGTTATATATCTTTGTAACCAAGTCTTTGTAACCAATTTCTGATTATTTCTTTAGATTAGAAAACTAGAAATGGATTAGTAGAACAAAGGATATAAATTGTTGAAGATTATTGATATATTTTGCTAAATTCTTTTCTAAACTTTTTCCATAAGCAGTGTTTGAGAGTATCTCTTTTAAAACAAATACAATCAGCAGTTCTTGATACTAGATTTTTGCATTTACCTAATTGGTTAAGTTTGAATGTTTTTTATTCGATATCAATTACCTATAGTATCTCACTTTATAATCATCTATCCATATTCTTTATCTATTTTATTGATTTATATGAGCTCATTTTTTATCTGTATTACTTATAACATAAGCTTTCCAGTATAATTATTTTTAATTCAATTTTGAGTATAAATATTTAATTCTTATTGTTGTAGCCTCTATGATAGCAGGTTTTGTTTGTTTCGAAGTGAAATTCACATAGCATACACTTAAGCATTTTAAAATGTAGCAACACATTAACTATGTTGTACAACCAGCACTTCTCTCTAGTTTCAAAATTATTTTATCACCTCCAAAAGAAGAACTCATATGCTTTAACCCTCGAGCATTTTTAAGATCGTTAAATTCAAGTCTTTTTCTAGTAAATCCAATGTCTGGGCTTCTTCAAGGATGGTTCCTATCATTTAATCCTTTAAATGGTCACCCTTTCCTGTTTCTTTGTATGAGTTGTAATGTTCGCTTATAACTGGGCATTTTAAATCTGGTAATGTGTTAACTCTCAGAATTCTCCTAGGCTCCCAGGGATTATTGTTTTGTCATCATCATTGTTGTTGTTGTTGTTAAAGGCTACAGTAGTCGATTTGTTTAGTGATTTTTCCAAACTATGTTTGCGAAGACTATTTTCTTCATCATGTGTGGTTACTGACACCTCTGTTCTATCACCATGAAAGCAGTGACCTGACAGAGAATTTTTTGAGTGCCCGAATCTAAACTTTTTAAGTGTCTTGTCTCAAATTTTTTTGATAGATGCCACCTGGGAAGTTGCTTTCGTCCAATGATGTTGAAAAACGAATAGCCTCTGTGCCAGTCCCTTAGGGATCCACTCCACTGAACAGATTAAACTATGTATTTCAGATTTTTGGAGGACTGTCCTTATTGCCCACCCTAGCACCAGCAACCTGCACCATAAAAGCGGGCCTCTCCCACAGCTCTGTGCTGTGAAGCTGGGGAGTCACGGCTGCCATTTGAAACATAGAGATTCACTGACTGTTATCAGACTCTTTTTTTCATCAAATATTCTTCTGGATACTTCGAGTGTTTGAGTAGACTGCAAAGTTCTCAGATTGTTGATTCTAATAGTTCTTGACAGCTCAATAGTTATTTTGGTGGAGGAACCAATTTCTGTAGCTTCATACTTCCTCATCTTCTACACTATCGTTTGAATATTAATTAGATTTTTGACTATGGGCTAAAGTAATGTTTACTTTTGCCACTGAATTCTCCAATGAAAGCCTGGGAGAACTCATCTCAAATTTCCTATTCAGAACTCTCTGATTCTTTAATAATAATAATTTTGCCATATATACTTTTAAAATGTATTAATTAATAATTTTTGCAGATTAAGTTCATTGGAAGCAGTTGTACATTATAGAAGATTGAACTGTGCAAAGTTTGAAAAATTGCCCTGAATATGTAATGAGAAAGATAACTGGCATATTTTGATAACTTGTCCATCCTTTTTTCACAATATCAATAGTATCACCCCCAAAAGCTGGAAAAAGTACCAGAAAGACCACAAAGACAATTTAATCTACATTTGATTCATTCAAAGAGAATGAGAAATGGTTGAGAAAGGGCTGTGAAAGACTGGCATATACTTTAAAACGTGATATATAATATTTTAATATGAGCATTTTTATTTTGGAACTTTAAATGTGATAGTTTTTAATGTAACAGAATGAAAGAACACAAAACTCTTAAAATTTAATTCAGAAAATTATTCTTTTTATAAATACTATAACCACATTCTTTATTTCCTAAAGGTCTCTTTATGCAATATTAATACATATTATTTTTATGCAAACTCATTTTGACAGTAATGGTGCAAGCCTATGATTTATTTTCATTTAGATTCCTTACTTATTAAAAATAATTTAAGAAAAAAATTACAGTGAGCATAATTTATTAGGCAGTACAAAGACATTTGTATGATGCTTATAGTTCAAACTTGATTTAACATTTTAAAATAATTTATAAAGGAAAAGAAATAATACATTCAAAGTGACACATGTCTTAAAATTCAAAATACATGCTAGATATGAATAGATATCATACATTTCTGTCTATAATGACTTATTCTGCAATTGGAAACAGCACATTTTAAGGAATTTTTATTTGAATATGAATGAAAAATTCTAAGCATTAAAATGTCCTAAATTGATTTCAGTTAAAGGGTGTTAATGCTATTTTTGCCCCTCCCCCTTTCATATCCATTATCCAGGAATCATAGTGATTTCAGTGCATTTATCGTGACTTTTGTTTATAAGTGAAAATATATGTGTGAGAAGAGCAATGTGAGCTAACAGGATTGCTGGGTCAAGGCACTGTATAAGGCGACACTGTGAAATCGATAGTAAATGGGAAGAATAACACTGGCACTGAGAGAGTAAAGTCATATAAAAAATGAATTATTTGGTTGTTTTCTGCAATATATAGCAAATTGATCTCAGTTACCTTGATAACTTAAGGAACAGTTATTTAGAAAATTAGGTTTTCTCTATTTTACCTTGGATTAATCTGAATGGCACTGACATTAGAAAAAGAGGTGAATAATTTTATGAGTTCATTAATCTACTCAATGTTTATTGATAGCCTCTGTGAAGCTGGTATTCTGCCCTGCAGTTTCAAGAGAATGATTTATATGTCTGTTTTCAAGGATTTTACAGTATAATGGGAGAGGCAGACAAAACAACAAATACTTAAAGAACAATTTTGGGCTATGATACAAGAAATCACTGAGTGTTTTGGGAATGTAGAGTCACTTTACAGACATTAAAGGAAGATTCTCACCTGGGTCTGAAGGAGCCACTTTTTCTGAAAACTCCTTGAGTCATTTCATTGGATAGCTCTGTTCAACTTTTATAAAAATTTGCCTTTTTTTTTTTAACTTTCAAATTTAAATGACACATGACACATTTTCACAGACTACTCTCATCTGCTTCCCTGGGTTTAGTAATCACATGTTAATTTAAGTTAACATATGACTCAAAATTATATTGGATTAAATAAGGTATCATAAATTTCTGTCTCATATAAAAGTTCAGATAGGTAGGCAGCCCCTAGATTTTATGATAGTTCTGCTCCAAAGAGTTACTATTTTTTTTCAATGCATGGCCTTAATTCATTTTGTAGTTTGAAATGGCTTCTTCAGCCACAGTTATCCATTTCAGAGAGGAACAAGTACAAAAAGAAGGGGCAGTGGGCATACCTCAGCCATCTTTTAAGACAGGTTTCCAGAAGTTGATGCAGGGCACTTCAGTTTACATAATACTGACAATTATTTAATCATATAGTTAAGCCTACCTGCTTTGGAAGCCTAAGAAATTTAGTCAGTCTAAGTTATCATTATTTTTGTGGAAAAGTTGATAAGAGCTGTTTAGAAAACAACTTCTGAATGTAATTACCCTACCCATATACTATTAACTTTCAAATCTGTACCTCCTCCTCTTTCCTGAGATTTCAGTTTATTTGTCCAATCATTTACTAGATAGTCAATTTGGCTCGACAAATGTATATTTAGTACATATTGTATGGATAAAATGGTAAGTATCATGGTTTCATTTTTACCTTCAGATAATTTATAGTTTAGTTGAGGGAGTCAATTAACATGTACTTATTTCACAGTTTAATTAGTTGTAAGGTAGAAAAAATTTAGGGTGCTACAGGAGAAAACAGGAGGACACTTTACTTAGACTTGAGAGTTAGAAAAAATATTGTAGGTTGAATGACATCTAAGCTAATTTGCGATAATTAAGAATGATTAAATGAACTCTAAGTGGAAGAGTATTCGATACATTTCCAGTGATAAAAATATATTAAGGCAAAGTAAACTCAAGGAGCAGAATGAGAATGTCAGCACCACTGCAATAAGTATGAGATGGTGATGAGCCAGAGGTGATGCTAGAAAAGTCAACAACAGAGAGCTCATGATGGGCCTTTTGCCAATTAAAGAAAGGATTTTGAACTTTTAGAAAAAAAACAACAGGGCTTTAAAGGGTTTAAGGGCATTTATGTTACCAAAGAGCACATATGAAATTATAAAAGGTATTGACCTCAGCATAATAATTTAAAAGAGAGAAAAATCTAAAAACATATATTTTTAAAGTCATGGAAGAGCTATAGTTGCATAGAAGTCTGTGTAAACCTAAATTCCAGAGAGGAATGAACTCTTTCTAAGTGATCAGGGACTGGTACTGGGAAAAATATTTTAAAATACACTATGTGTGTATTTTCCCCTCTGGGCCCACCTACAATCATATGATACTGTCTTCACATTATGGTTTAGATATCAGGCATTTATGAATCTTGATTATGTGCTGATAATATGTTGAGGGCAGTAAGAATGTAAGACTGACACCTTATTTTTTAAATGGCACACAATTTGTAAGCAATAAGTATGATAATTAGAAAAAGGTGTACTACAAGGTATATTTAAGGGTTATATTAGAGATTTTATAATATGGGGGGAGAAATAGTAGAAATAGTTTCCAAGAAAAATCATCATTAAGTTTGTTGCACTGGGACTTGTCTTTGGATGATGATGAAAATCTGATAGATGACACTCTATGGGATTATGCGATATAGTAAATATATCTATATTTGTCACAAATCTTAGATAATTTCCTGAGACACTAGTAAGGCGAGTTGATCTTTCCCAGTCAATCCAACATACAGTTTATTTCAGGAGAGTCTAACCGGCCTTCCCACCAAATTTCTTGGACCAGACACCACATCCCTAGACTATACCTTTAGAAATAATCTCCTCCAAAATGCATGTCGGAAACTGTGTGGCAAATGTTAACTTTGATGTTTATTAATCATAAACTTATTCAGCAAACTTTTTTTTTGAAATACATATAACATATACCAGGCATAAGACCACCCCCCATTCTACAATAGTTTTCTTCTTTGCCATTATTTTTCTTCTCATTAATTTGTGATTATTTATATGTCAGGTGCATGTTGCATAACTTAGAATGTTCTCTTTTGTCCTCAACAGTAAAGAGTTAACACCTGCTATTTGAGGAGTATACTAAACTACATTTGACCTGTGTGTACTCATATAATTTTATTTGATTGAGCTGTTTTAATTCATTGTTTATATTATTTTGTCTCTACTCTACTTTTGCTTAAGGACAGTGGTTGCATCTTCTCCATCTTATTCAGAGTTCCAAGAGTGCAGTGTTGGGAACAGAGATTCACAGGAATCATCATTTAAATTGATGGCTCAATAAGCATGTGCATTAGCTTGAACTGTTTGGCAACTGCAATATGTTCTCTTAAAATGGAGGAAAGATGGAAGATCTGTTACAAATTGTTTGGATTATCTTGTAAGTGTAACTGTCAAATGCAGAAGGGAAAATTATAATAATGAAGATTTCAAAGTTCATCATGGATCAAATATTCCTAATGATAAGCACTCATTAATATCCAACATTGGGAAAGAACCATCATGCAAGAATTAGAGTTCTACTGGGAAGGTTAATAATTTAAGTGACAGAATATGATCCTCTATTTTAATAAGATATTGGAATTTGCATATGGTGTTTCTTCAACTATAAATTCTGACAACCCCTATCTAACGCCTTGTCATGTAACAAGAGTATGCTATTTTATTTTTCAACCAGGCTATTGCTTCTATATTGGGGAAAAAATTTCAGACTTGGATTATTGTGTATGTGGCTCTTAAATAGGACTTGTTCATATTTCTTTCTTTCTGTGGACATTAACCCTAGCTGAAACATATGGGCATATTTTGTAGCAAAAGTAATTAAAATATTCTTGACTTTTCTTTTGTTTTCACTTCTATTTTCAATTCTCTTACAAATAGGAGAGGTGATAGCTTTTATCACTCATGGTTTGTCTGAGACAATACTTTTCTCATATTGGTAGCCTTTGCCTGTGGCTGTGGTGGTCAAGGACAAATTTATTATTATATATATCTGAGAGATTATGTGTGGCACAATATTCTATTTGAATATAGTACGAGAGCTAGTTCTTTTACTGCTCCCTCACCTTCTTTCTTATCCCAACTCTAATTGTTTTTTTTTTTTTTAAAGCAAAATAGTGGACAGGGATGATTTTTGTTTTCTAATAAACACTGAATGATAATTGAAAGATATTTAGTATTGAAACAGGTGGTAACAAATTAACTGAATGTGGAGTGTATTTGTGAAAGAGAGATTGAGAAACATAGAATTGCCTTTGTAGCTTTTACTCTGGACAGGAGAGTACATTGTGTGACCCAGATTCCAGATGATTTTTACATCATTTTACAAGACCAGCAGCTACTCCTTTTGTTGTAATCGTTGCATCATCTCCTGTCATTGCCTACTTGAAAATGAAGAAATGGCTCTAATGAAATGAACAAAAATGATACTCTCTGTGATTTACTTTTCTTTTGTTCTTTGGTTGAAATAACACAAATCACAGACACCCTCTTTTGTTTACCCCAGAAATGCACCTCTCCTAGGTCTCTAATTTTGTGATATTATAATTTAATCCAGAAGATTTAAAACTGTACTGTGTATTAAAAAGCAAGTACAGTCCATATTCAATTTGACATCTTCATAAGTTTGTAAATATCAAAATGATTAGGTTAAATTTAGGACCAATTTTCTGAGAAAGTTCATGATTAAAAGGCTCAGCCAGTTTCTGGTCATGAGATTATCAAGCAGTCAACACACCTTTAGAATTTTATGAAGAAGGAGGAAAGAGGTCACTGATCTCTGCCTTCTATATTGCCAAACTGATGTGTACATGAAGTTTGGGTAATATAATACATATTCATGTTGACAGCTAATTTTCAGGCTAATGCAATTCAAAACAGAAAAGATAATGAACCCTAAAAAAAATAGAGGTTGTAAATGGAAATGCTGTCAGACTCTTAACTCTAATAGCTGTGTTATTGGGCACCACAAAAATAACAAAGCTAATTTTAATGAAGATTTGAAAGTAGATGAGGCATTTATCTTTGGTAATTATGGTACTTCTTTAGGACTAATATCTAAATGGAATTTAAACCATTTAAATGACCCAAGGGAGGAGACAATTGTAGAAATAATTCTAGCTCAGTATGATTCCATAAAGGTTATACATATGGGTATATTTCAAGAGGATTTTTTTCCCAATATGGAACCAGACATATTCCAATTAGAAATATACTATTTATTTGTAACTTTGATTTGAGGAAAGCTGCTCCCCAAACAAGTTCTACTTGAAATTTTCTTAAATGATACTTTTTAGTATTAACTCATTTTAAAAATTGTTGATAAGGAAAAAAATGTGATACAAACCTTGCTATCTACCTACCGAGGCTTTCAGTATCTTTTACTAAACTTGAGGGAGTGTCAATTATATTTATGTATGTTACAAATGCTATTAAGAACAGTTCTTAGGTTAGGCATATATTTAACATTCTAGGGAATGTGTGTAACATGTTCAAATACAAATATAGTTCTCCTATTGTAGGAACTTGCGAACTAGTCATAGAGATGGATCCTACACAAAGGGAGAAAGGATGTCTGTTATAAACAAATGATATACCTTCCATATCTGCTCTAGGTCACTCATATGTTTATTTTTAAATAAAATTCTTACAAATATTTTATTAATGTGTGTGTGTGTGTGTGTGCATATTTATGTCTGTACATGCATGTTTAATAGATAACATTTAGTGGACACTCTAGGTTCCAGGCTTTATGCTGCTGGCTTGCTATGCATTATTCCCTATTATCTTTTCAGTAGTCCTCAAGAATAGGTATTATTTTTACTTCTCCAAGACCCTTTACTCTGCTGAACATTTGGACATTCCTCTTTCCCATAATGAGAAAATTAACTAAAGAAGAAACTTACCTACTTAACAAAGTCTTCACCACTTAATAATGGGAATTTTAGACTCTGGTAGATATAACACTAGTAATACTATCTTGTAGATTACAAAATATTTTCTTATGATTATTTCCTCTGAACCACACATACATTTAATGTTACACAACTTTTTAATTTTTTTAAATGTATATGAGGAAAATGAACCATGGAGAATATGTAAATATCCAAATCATTTGATAGCTAAGAAGTAGAAATAGGAATTGAACTTTATCATCTTATTTTATGAGATTTTTTTTAAATTTTAGAAGCATTTCAGACTTAAAGAAAAAATTGTGAAGATAGTACAGAGTTCCCATATACCTGTACCAAATTTTCTTTATAGTCAACATATTAATATGGTGCATTTGTGACAATGAGGTAATAATTAATACTATTATTAATTAAAACCTATGTTCAAATTTTCTTAATTTTACCGAATGTCCGTTTTTGGTTTCCAGATCCCATTAGGGATACAGTGCTTCATTTAGTTGTCATGTATCCTTAAGCTTCTGTTTTTGATGAACTTGACAGCTGAGAAGTATCTCTCATATATTTTGTAGACTGTCTTCCAGTTGGGATTTTCCTAATGTTTTTCATAATTAAATATGGGTATGAGTTTTGAGGAGAAACACCAAGGAGATAAAATATATTTTCATCATAACACATCGAGGGTACATACTATAAATATGGCACATTACTGCTGATATTGACTTTGATCATCTGGCTTAGGTAGTTTGTTAGATGTTTCTACTATAAAAATTTCCACTTATTACTCTGTTCCATATTGTAGTCTTAGAAAGAAAGTCACTATGTATCTGTTATACTTAGGGAGTGGGGAGTTATGCTTCCTTAAGAGTAAATTACCTATATGAATTCTTTAAAGTTCTGCATGGAAGAATAATTCTTCTTCCTCATTTATTTGTTTATTGAATCACTTATTT
Organism: Eidolon dupreanum; assembly: GCA_028627145.1. Classification (NCBI taxonomy): domain Eukaryota; kingdom Metazoa; phylum Chordata; class Mammalia; order Chiroptera; family Pteropodidae; genus Eidolon; species Eidolon dupreanum. The sequence continues at coordinate 45,782,585 of CM053502.1, read as the reverse complement.
ATATCTGTAGAGACAGAGGGGTATTTATTGCATACTTTAGATATAGAATACAGTGCTACTTTATTTTTATATCAAATTGTTTTACCTTTGGTCATTGGGAGCAATTTCAGTTGGCTCTGGTGTCCTTCTGACATACCTCTATCAATGTAGTGTTGTTTTATTGGTTTTGTTTTGTTTTGCTTTGTTTACTTTCTGGTACTACAAGGCTTCTCTCGTATATTTTCTGCACCAGTCATAGAATTAGTCATTTCTTCAAGAAGCCTTGGTTTTAGAAACCAATATGTGGGTACTAGGTGTGCTTCTTGGCATCTTCTTATTTTTCATATAATTGAACTTTCACCAAACCACATTTCCCATACCTGGATCATAACATATGAAGAGTGAAATATACTTTATTCTGACTGAGCTCTCTCTGAAGGATGTGAGTTCATTCTGGCTTTTGAAACTTAATGCTGCTGAGACTAGCATTCTATCTTTGCACACAATTTCTGATGCATTTTCACATTATTATTTGAAGTTGCATTTTGTATGCCTATTTTACAAATGAAGAAAAAAATGCTTAGTGTTCTCGACTGATAAATAATGTTTCTAAAATCATATATATAGGTAGTGGTTGGGCATGAATTCAAAAATATAAGTTGCTTTTCCATAACATGACAGCACTACCCGTGGCTGCAATCAGTATTACTTTAAAAAATAAGTAATGCTATAGTCTGCCTTTATTTCTAGTCTTAGTAAGAGTCATAAGCTCTCGTAAACTTAGGCCAGTCCTTCTTAATCACAGGCCAGTGAAAGCACTTCAGAGGAATGAGTTATATTTCTAAGAGATAATTAATTGAGAGTAGTCTATATTCTCTTTTGTTGACAACATTAAAAAACTAAGCTTGTACAATAACGATAACTTGGGGTAATGCATTTCATATATTCAGTAAATAGTTATTAAATTCTACTATGTGCAAGCAATGGAATAAGCAGTGATGATAAATAACTTCAGTTTTTTTTATATCTAATGGGATTTATCTTTAGAAAAGAAAGAAAAATATTTAAGCAAATAAATAGAGAATTGAATGTATATAGAATTGAATAATGCTTATTAGACTTTAATATAGCTAAGAATCATTGGGGAATCTCATTAAAATATGTATTTTGATTTAGTAAATCTGGGGTGGAGCCAATGTTCCTGTATTTCTGTAAAAGTGTCAAGCCACTATACTCAGGCAATGGTTGTCAAGAACATTAAAGCACAGAGGAATGGTTAATTTTATAAGTGAAGGTGTCAGAAAGCTTACATGAATAAAAAATACAGATTAGAGATAAAATGCTTACCCGAATCAAATAAAAAGAGGACCAGAATTTGGGGGCAAAAAGCATTTAAAGATAAAATATTAATTATAAAAGTTTTCACATTTCATTTTGTGACATGGGGTTTTGTTAGGTGACATATATTTTTCATTATATCATCTATCAAACTTAATATTCTGTGTATATTTTTTCTTAATTTCTAGCCAGGTTTTTTAAAAGAACACTAAATTTTTTTAAAAATACAAATGTCAGTATTTTTTTCTCCATGCCTTCATCAAAAGATATATATGGGTGTGTGTGTGTGTTAGAGAGGGGCTGAGAAGGCCTGTAGAAATTTCAAAATGTATACCTCTTCTGAGTTAGGTTATGCCTCAATTCCTCAAGTTTATTTAATTGTATGTAGATGAAAAGAGATTTGAAAGATCAAAGTACTTTTTGATGACAGATACACTATCTTTCTGCAGCATAATATGTACTTTTAATTATATTTTTAATTTCCTGAATTCTAGAAATAGTTTCCTGACTTACTTCCACAGCTCATTAATTAAAAATGTACATGAATTGGGCAAGAGTGTTTTTTTAAAGGAGAGAAATGTTCCATTTTCTTGGCAGCCATATTCCATTAACCTTTTATCTTTCAACTGTTCTTTGTTGTGTGTTCTGTAAAGTCGAATATTCATTCTAAGATGAATTATTCAGTCAAAACAGTTCTGTTACCATATTATGTAATGAAACAGCAAGCTATTGATTTGGCATTGCAAATGAACTAGTTTTATTTCTTTTCATAGTGTAATTCATCTTATTCTATTTGTATCTATGTAGGGATCTTGCAAGCCAATAACCATTTTACTCACTTAAGCAGGTGCTCAGTTGAAATATATTAACTCAGAACATTGAAAAGAAATATATCAGATAGATTTAAATACATGTGGTCATTAGAGTTCCATAATATACAAATGAAGTATCTTTAGGAGAGACTCCAGTCTTCCAGCTGTGATAAAAGATGAACCAGATACCTATAAACATAAAAAAGAAAAAACTCTAAGTTAATTAAATGAGAACTCATGCAATACTATGCTGGATGAGTATCTTCAAAACCAAAAGAATAAAGAGCTGTATAAAGGTGACTTCATTGTTCAATGAGCTATACATACCTATTGATACTTAAAAGGAAATTGGCACTGATTCTCACTTCATGCAAATCTTTGTAGAATTCACTTGGATAAAAATCCATCCAATTTTTTAAAACCCTTAAAATAACATAACCCTGCAAAGAAGCGTATCATAATGAATTCATTCCAATAACATAGCTTTATGATCACTATTCACATTTATTAGAATCACACAAAAGAATCTCTTTCATGACATGCTAAAGTTCACATAATGCTTAAAGTATGAGATCTCAGACTCTAGAATAATTTATTGGTTCAAAAATCAACTCCACTAATATTATTGTGCAAGGAACTTAATTTCTCTGAATGTTAGTTTCTTCCTCATTAAATTAGCGAAATGAATACCTACTTCATAGGGCTATTTTATGAGAGAATTGCATGGGATAGTATATATTGATTTCTTAATGCAAGACCTGGAATATAGTATTGTTTTATTATTATCACTATTGTTTTTATCCAATTGCTTGGTGCTTTAGGTTAATTCAGAGACTAAATGTTATATGTTGATATTTTAGCTCTGGACTAAAGCTATTTCAGGAGGAATGAAAAATGTAGCTTCCAACACCTCAGAAGAGTTTATGTTTTTATGTTAATTATTTTATACTAGATATAATAAAATACAAACATTTTCTGTTGCTCCTTTGCAAACCCTCCTTTGTTCCTCTTCTCACTCCCCTACATCCCTTTCTCCATTTTCATACAACTATGGTTTTGTCACACTACATTAATTTGCATTGCTTAAAAATTTATGTAAATGGAAGCATACAGTATATACTTCACTTTTCTGACTTCTTTCACTCAACATAATCATTTTGAGACTTATTAGGGCATGTATTAAAAGCCCACTTTTTATTGCTAAATAGTGTTCCATTGTATGATTATGCTGCTGTTGTATGTATGTTCAACTATTGATGGACATTTGAGTTGGTTTCAGTTTGGGGCTATTATAAAAAAGCTATGAACATTATTTTCAAGTCTTTGTATGGACATATATTTCATTTCTTTTGGAGAAATATCTAGAAGTAAAATGGCTGGATCATAATGTAGATGTATGTTTAAATTTTTGATAAACTGCCAAATTATTTTCTAAAGTAGTTATTAGGTTGATGAAGTTCCCATCTATTTTCACTTTCCTGAAAGTTTGTACCAGGAATAGATGGTGAATTTCATCAATTCCAAAAAAAAAAAAAAACCCAGGAGAAACGAATTCAAGAAGGCCAAGAGTGAAATTTTAGGAATTAAGTCTTAGGATAACACTGTGCAAAAGATCTATTTAATCTGGTGTAGGAGAATGGGAGACCCTGAAAAAGAGTTAGGTGGAAAGTTTTATTTTATTTTTTATATGGGAGAAGTTACAGACATATATTTCCACACATGAATGCATGTGTTTATGTATATATCTCAAATAATATAAAATAAAGCAATTTCAATCTCAGATAAATAAGTGGTATAAGAAAAAAAATATAATAATACCATCTCTGCAGTGAACAGTGTTTGCAAAGTCATCATGATATAAGCATTACTTACTAATATTAAATTTCATAAGTGACCTACAGAAAATACACATCATATTTATATTTAAAATTATGGTTTAAGAAAAATATAATAGTATTAGCCTTCATAATGCATAAAAATGAGAATATGATTGACAGAATTTGGGAGGGGAAGTTTGGAAGAGCTGAAGGGAAGGATCATCTTACAAAGAAGGAGAGGGAAGAGATACTATGGCTATTGAAACAAGAAAAATAGTGTTTCTATACCCCTCAAGGTTACAGAGATAAGTAATAGCATAAATAATTTACTTATATAATATATGTGATGTATAATATACATATCATATATAACTATATTTTATTATTTTACATATTTTATATATTTTATATATTTACATATATAATTTGCTCATATTCATTATTAAATTGAATTTCATGCAAGGATGAAGTGCTAATTTTTTATTCAGGGTGTGCAATTTTATAGCAGCAGACACAGAGGAAAATGGCAGTGACGTTCTAAGGATGGAAAGAAATGTAAAATGATGTATCACCTTGCTGTTCACTTTTTTGCAATGAGCTGAAGAAACCAAAGTGATTGTATAGAGAGTAAAAATTGCTTGGCCTTGGAGGCAAAATTTTCCAAGCCTACTGACACTGGAAACTGCACCCTGGAACAGTCCATTCAATGGATAAAGGGAGAGGAGTGTTATTCTCCTTTAACTGTCTCTCAAATTTTTCCCATGGGAAGTTAACTTACATTATTACAGGTTTAGTGACCTGATCCTTTTCGTAGCTGCTCCAGAAACCAGGTTCTACATTCCTTGCTATGGAATTTTCTGATACCAGTTGTGGAGGAGTCAGAACTGGGACTTGTAGCTAGTCACATTTATGTGGCAAAACTTCACAGGCCCCCACAAAGTAGGTTTGCTATGGGGATGGTGATGGGAGAATAAGCAGCTGATGATCTAGGAAATAGAGAAAAACCAGAGAATGTCTGGTTAACCTGTGGAAATTCATCAGAAACACAGTGGGGTGAGATGTTGCCCTGACACATTGTTTTCTGCCGTGACTCCTTTCAGACACACTCAGATAAAAGTCAGAGCTTAAGAAGTCCACTGTTTCAGTCCTTTGGCATCAGCCTCCCGCCCACAGAGTGGTGGGCAGAAATAACCTCTTGGGACACAGAGCCAGATTTGGAGGGAGAACTGTGAACAGAACATTTGATGAGGCAAACAGAAGATCCTTAGTGTAGTCTTCCACTTGTTTACTTATCACTGCTCTTTGATTCTTAAACTGTTTATTCTATAAGGAGGATGCTTGCAAAGGTTTTGTTGTTAACACTGATACCGTCAATAATTGTCACATTTGTCTTTCCTCCAACCTTCTTCTTTCTAGAACAAATGACAGACTTTGTCTCATCTACAAAATCCTCCTTTTTTTCTCATTCACTATCATAATCTCATTCATTCTTTAAGCTAGAATCAACAAGGTCAAAATGCATCTGCTTAACACATACAAAATTATTTTAAGAAAAGAAAGTAAATGACAACACAATATGTTACCTCGAAGTAGAGAATTCCGCAACTAAAAATAATGAAAAGGTTAATTTTTTCCTATGAGTTTTGACAATTTTGATTGGGAAAAAATTATGAAGGAGTATGTAAGGACCATTCAAATTAAAATGGGACTCTATGATTTGTAATTGTTTTCTCTGTATATTATATAATAATATTTTAATAATAAATAGCTAATTTTTAGATCCTATTGGTATTGAAATCTAACTTCAATTGTTACATTCTATTAATTTTGATAGCACTAACATAGTGTAAATGTTGTGGAGTTAATAGACAAATGGTTTAAATTCTGCACTAGTTAAATGACTTTGGGCAAGCAATTGATCTTTCTGAATCTTATCTTCTTCTGTAATGGGTAATTTCTACCTTACACAGCTTTAGGGTGAACATATTTTCTGCTAGTCACTACCCCAAGAACTAAAAATACAAATTTGAATGATAAACACATCAGTCAAATACAATATGTGGAGTGTGATATTGTTCAATACAGAGATTAGTATGTGTGAAAACAAAAAGGAAGGTATGGAAAACGTACCTAAGTCTCAGTCTCATAATGTATGATATAGTCATACTTGTACATAGATGTTAAAAATTACAGGAGTATGCGGGATATAAATTTTTAGTTTAGACAGTCATAATTTATGCCTAGGTATGTTTGTCTTATATAAACAAATAATGTAATATGACCCTTGACAAATTTATTTTCTTCAGTCTCATGCGTTAAACATTTCTTAACTATATATGTTTTGTATATAATTCGTTATTATAATCTCATGGAAGCATATATATTTTTTTTTTTTTTGGTAAGGAAAAAGCTGAAAGAAAAACAAAGATGTGTAATAAAACTATTGACCTAGAGCAGAAATTAGTTATTAAAATATGTGAGGCATAAGCAAAGATTTCACATACACTTAACTTTTGGTTTCTGCAATGAATTCTATTACACAAAATATAAGCTGAATGATTTTAATAATATTTACTTGCTACTAAGGTCATGGCATCTGTCTCCTTTTCAAGTTTTAAATTTATATTAAAATGGTACACATATACTTCTTAGTCAGATGGTTATACTCAAATAAATAAAAAAAGACTGCTATCATTTGTGAGATTACTATCATTGATTTAAGAAACAAGCTTTCCTTCCAATGTTAAGTGACAGGTTCTGAGTTCTGGTTGGTGAAACCAAAAACTTTTCAAAAGTGATATTATCTTTAACAGAAGAGAGGGCAAAAGAACGAGGATGACATTTTGATGTGGCTGACAAATTTCTGTTGAAAATAACACTAACATTAATAACTATTAAAAAAAACAGGTATGAAACATTTAGTAAAGAAAAAGTAATTCTATTTTCAAAGCATTTAATAAACAAATGAACTCAGTCATAATTTTTTCTACTAAAATATTTTGTTTGTTATAGAAAATGAAAAAGCAAACCAAGGATTAAGATAAAATATTAACAATGCATATATCTGAAGATTTGTATCCAGAATATATACTCTTATAACTCTATTAAAACAAAACTGTGTTAAATAAAAATGGGAAAAAAATTAAAGATACTTCACAAAAGAATATATAAGCATGACCAATAAGCATATGAAAAAGTGATAAACATCATTTAATAATCAGGGAAATGCAAACTAAAATTATAATAATACTTCTGTAGACCCACTGGAATGACTAAATAAAAATACTAATTATATCAATTTTTGACAAGGATGTGGAGCAATAAATTGCCATACATTGCTGGTAGTAGTTAAAATGGTACAAAGATTTTGTAAGACTGACAATTTCTTATAAAGTTTAAAATAAATTACACTATAACTCAGCAATTCTATTCCTAGATATTTACTCAAGGGGAAAAAAAATTCAGTCTACAAAACTGACTTGTACTCAATTGCTTCTAGCAACATTATTAATAATGGGCAAAAAGTGAAAAAACAAGCAAGCAATGTTATTCAGCAAGAGAGTGGATAAACTGGGTATATTTTTACAGTGGTGTATTTATTACTCAGAAAAAAGTAACAAACTACTAGTTATTAAGATTGATAAAGTAGATGTTGATTTTTTTCAAATGCTTTATTGTCACCAAACAAAATAATTTATAGTACTTTTTCTCTTTGATATTCTAGTGTGATACATTGACACATGAACTTGTTATTTTTATAATTTAAAAATAATCACATATTGGCAATTTCATGTTTCAAACTATTTGATTTTGGTAATTTTCACTTATTTACTTTTATTTTTATATTATTTTTGTTTTAGATTTTTTATATATATTTATTTTTTTCAATTGCAGTTGACACACAATATTATACATATGGTCTTGATGTGGCTACTTCTGCATATCCTTGTTATAGGACTTCCGATCAGCTAGACTTCAGGTGATTCTCAATGATGATTGTTCCGTAAGTTAGTTGTAATTTTTATGTAATCGTGAATGGAGGCAAGCACAATGTTTACCAACTCTGCCATCCTGACTGTATATTTGGGTAATTTTTAAATGTCGCAACATCCTGACTTCCCTGGAATGAACTTTATATGTTGAAGTTTTATTTTCCTTCTAATACATTGGAAGTTTTCTTTCTCTATACTACAAATAGTTTAGTAGTCCATGAACTCCCTGTTAACTAGAAGCTTTAAATAACTCATTTGTGTAAGCATCTAGGTTTACTGCCAGTTGTGTTAGTATTACTTACTTTTTTTGCATGGTTTATTTTCTTCTTTAAATTGTGTTAATATATTTTCTCATAACAACATTTATTTTATTCAGACATTTAGTTTAATAATTACACTTACAAAAAATCTCAAAAGTCTAATGTCTTTATTGTCCCATAGGTAAATTCCATTCAAAAATATTGCTTTATCTCACTCAATTGTGATAAGTGGCATTTGTAATTAAACACATCACAATTTTTAAATTAGTAAGTCTTTATTTTAACAATAGTTAAAATAGTCAACTTACAATTTTACTTCTTTCCTCCCAATTTCTCCCAAGTTAGCATTCCTATTATGCAAATCATATGTGCTATAATTTCATTATGGTGTCAAGTCAGTTGTCATGGTGCTATTTGCTATGACATATACTATTTCTAGTATTGTTGTTGTTGTTTTGTTGTTGTTTTGTCCTTCCAACTGCTACCTCTACCATTCATGCCTGCACTCCTATCATCACCTTTGTTGGTCAGGTAGGTCACTGTTAATAACTATGTACAGTTCTGCCTCCAGCATCTCAGTTGATTTAAATTTTTTTGTGGCTGTAGTCTTGCTCTTCGTAGAAGTCACCAGAATTCTTTTATTTCCTTCTACGTTGCTGTAGAATACTAAGAAAACTGAATGAGCTTGGGATTGGTCTCCCTACATAACATGCCCTTTCCCTCATTTAACTATTATATAATTCTTATTTAATTTTCAAAACTCATCTCAGGAAACCTTTGATAATCAACTATTTCTTGTAATTTTTCTGCTATGATTTCATAGCAATTGGAGAAAAGTTTTGTAATGTTTTTTTTTTTTTTTCTAATAGTCCCCATCATCATCTTAATGAAATAGTGTTTCTTTTTTTATAATCATTTTCTGTTTCATCTGAGTATATAAGCTCCACAACAATAGTAAATATTTTTGTTTTTATTTTTTCTGTTGTTCTATTTTAAACCTGGAATATACATAGTAAGAGCCCAAATAGTGTTTGCTGAATGGAATTGTTTCTTGTCTGACCACCTTGCTAGACTGAGTTTTCAAGCCATGGACTGCCTTTTTCTTTGTTATACCTCTAGTGATTATCACAGAGTCTGTCTAATGTTGAATACACAATCAAATTTTTTGAATAAATACCATAGTACAGTCTTACCTCATCAAATTGATTTTAATTAGCAGTAGAACAGAATGGACATAAAAGTTATTAGAAATCGTATTCTAGAAACAGGCCTTATTCTATGTAATGACTTTGTTGTATTTTTCAGTAGAATTCATCCCTCTTTTGCTTTTGTGATTTGTATATCACATTTGATTGCAATTATGTGTTATATTTATCTTCTTTATTAGGTTTTGAATCATTTGGGAAAAGAATCATATATTATTAATCTTTGTATATTAGCATAACATCTTCCAGTGTCTTTCAGAAAATAAAAATAAAAAAAGGATGTTGAAGAGAAAAATGATTCACACAGGTGCTGCTTGAGAATTCCCCAAATTATTGGAATGAAGGTGTAGTTTTCATTAAAGAAAATGGTCTCCTAATCGCTAGAGAAACTATGTAATCATATTATCTTAATAGTGGAGAAACTTTAAATTAGTTAGCTAGAATGAGTAGATTTAATGTATACTCCTAATGAAGTTGAGGGCTCCTGTATATGGTATTTCATTCCTCTGTATTGTAGGACCTCAGTTGTTTTCTTAATGGTAGATAGTAGTGTTTTGAAAGGCATTGCTATTTTTCTTGGATTCTATAACCACCACAAAAAACATGGAACGTGATTTGTTTACCACTATACTTCTTGTGTTCAATAAATGCTTGATGAGTGGATGGATGCATGGATGAATGATAGATAAATTAATGAATGACATGTGACATTGGGCAAGTTATTTTTCATATTATGATTCTTTAGTTTCCACCATAAATAATTTTCTTATCCATGGTTCATTCCTCTAACTCTTGATATTCACCACTAATTAATTCTTCAAACATGGATCTTCAAAACTATTTTCTAAATCATACAACACATTATCATCTAACTGTTAGAGGTACGTAAACATTCATATATTAATACCTGTCCATGGGGAGTGCATTTAACCTTATATTATATATTTTTATTATCTTATTTAGCCTTTAAAAATATTATAAGCTAAATATTATATCCATTATATACATGAAGATAGAATCAGACTGGTTAATTTCCTAGAGAGAACTGTGCAGGTTGGTTAAGCTTGTTAAAAGGAAAGAATTTCTCGTAAAGAGTAAGAAATAAATTTAGAGACATGAATAATGAGAAAAAGGAAGGGAATGGTTAATGGAGTCTCTAACTCAATGAAAATATTCAATTGAGGGTAAATGTCAAATTGAAGATGGATTTACCATAGCAATAATTGAATTTCTCATCTGATTGTCAAGTGCTCAGATCCTCTCCCAGAGGATGCAGAATCAGTCGAGAAGCTAATCCAAATCAAAAGAAGTCAGATTAAGTGGAAAGATACATAAACAATTTGGATCATTTGTTTTTAATAATGTAAGTCAAATAAAACACCTTGTACTTCAGATTTAACAATTTTAAGATTTTTATTTAGGCAGTTAAACTAAGCTCTTTGCTATTTACCCTAAATGTGAATATTCTCATTAGTTGGTGGTAACTTCATGTGCTTATTGATGTGTGTCAATAGTTTTAAAGTAATTAGCTTGGAGTCAATTAGCCTTGTTAACAGTAGAGTTGGAAGCAATTTTCTAAGATTAATCGAAGCCTTACCATCCAATATTTTTGGTTCTTATTGTTAAAAATAATGGGTACAGATGGGACCAAGAATTTGGTTTGATTTCTATGTGGATCACTCAACTTTTCTCTGTTTCTTCCCACAATGACATCATCATAAAAGCGTCTAGTGAAATATCTGACACATAATAGAATAATAATAAGTAATTTTGAATTGAATTAAGTTGATCCATATTTAGGATCTTATATATATTCAAACCCCTTTTAACAAGATCATCAAGTACTTAGTAATACTATTAAATAATTCAAAGTCCTTGCCCTATATATGGCCAAGAAATACATGATATCATCATCTAAAGGGAACCACACTTTTATTGTAATTTTATAACCATTTTGCAGTCAATCACAACTGTAAGAATAAAGAATTTAAAAATTATATCTAGCCCTAAGCTCAGGTTTATTAATTCCCTTATTTTAGAAGAAAATGTAGCTAGAATATAGGAAATGCAGAGAGAAATGTGAAAATCCAAAAAATAAAAATATGAGATAAATTTAGAATGATTCCTTTTAGAATTTCTGGTTCTATAGTGATTTATTTCTGAGCTATTTCCCACTACTTCCAGCATCATACCAGTTGACTAATTTATTCAAAATGAATGTTAATTAAAGGGAAGAACTTCTTATAAACAAGCCTCAAGATGTGCATCTCAGGATATGAAGCCTGCTGAAAGCTATATGAGCAAATGTTGAGATTGCGGCCTAAAAACCCAGAGTCCAGTGGCTTCATATCTTCAAAAATTGACTATGCCAATGTTACAATGAAATAATTTGCAGAGAATTTCTTCCCTTTGAATTTCAAAGATTTTGTCATCTTCTACTAAGAAGTATTGTGTAAGTTTCAAGATTCTTAGCTGTACGATTTCTTCTTTATGTCAATGACAAACTACAACCCGGAAGCTAACATTAAATTAGACTGTAAAATTATCAGAAAATTGTTCAATCCTTTGCATTTGATTTTTATCTCAATATGATACAAAAGAAAGAATGTGGGCTTTGGGGGGGGTGGCGGGAAGATCTTGGTGTGAAGTGGAAACTTCTAGTCAAATTAATTAGCAAAGAGGTAAAGGAGTACCAGTTTGAAGAAAGAGAAGACCTCTCAGATAAGGTAATATCTGAACAGAGACATGAAGGATTTGAGGAAGTAAGAAAATAAGGTGTTTCCTGGCAGAGGAAATATCAAATATTAGATCCCTGTGAGAGAAGTACACTCAGTATGTTTTAGGGACAGTGTGGAGACCAGTGTGGATGAACCTGAACAAATGACATACAGTGAAAGAAAAAGAGATCAGACAGGAAACATGACTAGATTCTATAATGCCTTGCAAACAACCCTAAAGGATTTGGCTTTTACTCTAAGATGGAAAGTTATTGGAAGTTATAAGGAGAGAAGTGACATGATCAATTTGAACTTTTAAAAAGATAATTCTGGCTGCTGTATTGAGAAATGATTATAGGTGGCAAAGGTTAAAACAGGTAATCAAGAGATGAATATCCCTTATCTGGAGTAAAATGTAAAGTACCAAATTCATTATTTTGGAAATTTATTATTCTCCCAAACTGAATACAATAGGTACCAAGGGAATATGAAAGACAATACCACTTCTTCTTCTGTGTTGAGTCCGCTTGGCGACATGAGTAAAGTTCTTACAGCATTTAATTTAGCCATTATTTATTGAATGTCATCTTTTGAACTATATTACTATATTAGATGGTGTGGCAGAAAGAACTGACTATCCAAGAAAGCTTTTCTACTGAAAATACCTGTACCCTCATTCAAGTTAATATCACTGAATACCTAATATGTGTAGGTAGCTGTGTTCAGCAGCAGGGGAGATGCAAAGGGCATGCTCTCTGCCCTCAAGCAGCCATCTAAAATGATGTTTATAAGAAGGAGGTAGCATGAACAATACTCCTTAATACAATATTAATTTAGAAATTGTATAAGGAACATAACTGTGTAAGAAACCTTTAGAGAAGAAAAAAGAGATGGGAAAATTGCCAAAATAATTATACCATATTACAGTAACAGAAAAACAAAACTATTGGAGAATTTTTTTCCTTTTTTATTTTTTTTTAATTTTGGAAGTTTTTTAGAAAACATCATTTTTCAAATGTATTGTTTTAAAATAAATATTCATATACTATGGGAAGTATGACAGATTAAGTTATTCCAAATAAATTTTTTGGTGGATAAAAAAAGATACCTCCAGTACACATTATAAAAATTATCTCCTAAGAGCTTTTAAATATACTACTGGAAAAAGTCTGATGAAAAACAGACAACTGTAAGAGTTTCTGAATATATAAAGAAAAAACACTTTTTTTGACTTAAGGAAAAGTACAAATTTTGGAAAACAGTATTTAATTTTAGAGATCTATGAGGAAAAGGGTAGAATGTGAAGCCCAGCAGCTTTAAGTTAGAAGATCTAACAGGAGATCATCTCCACATTTACTCTTAAGTAGAACACACTCAGGATAAAGATGCCTTTAACTCATTTTAACAGGAGGGCAAGGAAGGCTGCTTTGGCAATGGACAGCAGAGGTAAAAAAGTACACATGTTTCAGATAGTAGAATTATCTGAAGTAAACTTAAAGGAGCTGTGCTTATTATACTTAAAGAATGAAAAGCTTGACAATATGTACAGGCAGAGGTTAATTTTCTGTGAAGAAGTTAATAAAGCCTACACTCTAGTTCGTTTACACATGTTCCTTCAAAGGCTCAGTACCTGATTTTTTTTTTTTTTCATCGTAACTCTTTATGGGGTTAAATTATACATAACACAAAATTAACTGTTATTCATCTTTAAGTGTAAAGTTCTATAGGATTAAATACATTTATATTTTGTGTAAACTCTGTACCCAATTTAATAATTATGATTTTGTATTATTTTTAGAAAAAATTTTCCTTTAAATTGTATACATTTCAAGCTCCCTTCCCAATTGATTTTTTTAAATATATGGAACAAAAAATTAGAAAAAAATAACTTGGCAAAAATGAAAATAGAGCAGTTTGGACCTTCAGAATATGCTGAAAGAGCAGAAAATGAACAAAACAAATAAACAAACTTCTCATCCTAGACGTCTATACACAGTAAAAAATGCCATTCAAAAATAATGACTATGAAATGATGGAACTGCTTTGAATCCTGATTGTGGTAGTGTTTACACAAATCTATACATGTGTTAAAACTAAAAGACAAAAAATCAATTTTACTGTGGGATAATTTAAAAAATTCAATTCAATAAAATACAATACACAGAAAGAAAATTATGCTAACCATAATACTTTTCAGACAGACAAATACTGGAAATATTTATTATGTTAACACCTGCAATACAAGAAATGATAAAGTAAGTCACTGGGGCAGAAGAAAAAGGCTACTAGATAGAAATCTAGATATGGATTTTTTAAAAAATGAAGAGCACTCCAGAATGTTAAAAATGTGTGAAAAAAAAAATTTTTCTCATGATTTAATTATCTTTAAGAGTTAGTTGACTAATACAAAATAATAGAATGTATTGTGGGGTTTATAATATAGATGAAATAAAATTTATCACAAAAGCACAAAATATGAATGAGGAAAAAATGGAAATATAAATGCTTAACATTCTTATACTATATGTGAAGTAGTATATTATTGAAGAATAGGCTGTGATGAGTTAAAAATGTATGCTACAAATCCTAAAGCAACTCTACAAAAATAAGACAAAGAGATAAAAATAATACAACAAAGATTATACTTAAATTGCATTCACTTGTATAAAATCTTTCTTTCTTTACTAATATCACCAGTGAAGCACTAATATCAAAATTATTTCCCATAGCCCACCCATCTTTAAAATAAGCTGCCAGCTTTTTTTCAGGAATTGGGGAATTCTAAGCAAGACAAACAAATCCAATATCTCCACAAGTTTAGTTCATAACTATATGTTTATGTTTGTATAAAATTACATTGAATAATGGACTATAAAACAACAAATACTTTTAAGTAGTTTGGCTGTAAAAGTAAAGATTTAAGGAGTACCTTTGTTAAGAGATAGATAACTAGAAATAACAAATTTGGGGGGAAGGACTTTTTATCCTGCATGAAAAGAAAATCACTATTCCAAAGCAAATACATTAAAAATGACAATAAATACAATGCTTTATGATGACAATACACAAGTCTTTCAAATGCATATTCCAGAGGAAAAAGAAAAACCTTGAAAATAAATTAGTGAAAAACAATCAATGAAGTATGCCACCATTAAAAAAATATTAAAAGGATTACTGTGAACAATTATATAGCAATGTATTTGATGACTTAAAAGAATAAAATGATTTTTTCAAAATGCGAATTAAGCACCCTTACTCAAGAAAAGCTAGATAACTTTAATATTTCAGTATCTATTAAAAACACTGAATGTGACTTTAAGGCCTTCCACAAAGACAACTTAAGACCTGGATAAATTTATTGGCGAATTCTACCATATATTCAGTAAAGAAACACTATTAATTCCACACAAATTCTTCAACAAAATAAACGGGCAAACATTTTTCAAATCCTTTTTCTAAGGCAAGCATCACACTAATACCAAATCCAAAAAAATGACAATACAAAAAAAAAATAAATGAATAAGTCTACAACTTAAAAGTCTTCTTTTTATAATAAAATTTTAGTAAATTGTATACAAAAATATATAACCAATAGAATCTATCGTGACTAAGTATTGTATGTCTAGGAAGCGCAAGGTTGAGTTCATATTTTTTAAACAGTCAACTTAATTCATCATATCAAAATATTTTTAAAAAGAAAAACTACGTTATCATCTTGATAGACACAGTAAAACATTTGATAGCATTCAGCATCCAAAAGTTTGAGATCAATTAGAGAATATTTTCTAACCACAAGGAGATTAAGCTAGAAATCACCAGCAAAATCATTACTAAGATTTCCCAATAATTTGCAATTAGTAAACAAACTTCTAAATAACTCAAGGAGAAAAATTGTAAAAATCAGAAGTTTTGAAATTTAGCATAATAAAAATTCTATCTATAGCATTGTGGAATGCAATTTAAGAAGTGGTTGAAGGAATAGGGAGAAAATGTCTTGCAAATACCATGTTCTGGCAGAGATGTGATACAAGAGAAAGTAGCATAAACTTCTGGAGGTTATGTAATTTGGTACAACTGCTTTTGAAACTATTTAGTAATTTTTTTTTAGAGCTAAACATGTACATAGCCTCTGGTCCAGTATGTTCACTCTTATTTGTAAACCTAGAATACATACTTGCATATATACATAAAAGGACATAATTAAGAATGTTTATAGAAATATGGTTCTTAATAACCCCTAACTGGAAACATTATGTTCATTATCAGTAAAATATATACTATATTGTGGTATGAAATACTTTTTTTTAAATATATGTATACAACTGCTATCACAACATAGATGAATGTCATAGACATAATGTTAAGCTAAGGAAGCCAGACACACAGAGCACATAAAATGTGGTTCAGTTTATATAAAGCTAAAAAGCAGACAAAACTCTAGGATGGTAAAGGAAGTCAGAATAATAGTTCTTTTTATTGGAAGGTAATGACTGGAGAGCAAGAGAGATGTCCCTATGTAATACAATATTCTGTATCTCAATCATGCTGATGATTACATGAGGTGTGTTCACTTTATAAAATTTTGAACTATATAAGAAAGATCTATACCATTTAGTATGTGTGTTACATTTACTAAAACAATGAAACAATGAAAAGAAAAAAAAACAAAGAATGTCTTTATGTAAAGGCTAAAAAAGTAAAAATAGCTATATTGTTTCAAAATGCATCCATAGTTGGTAAATATGTAAAGAAAAACAAGGTCATGGTTATCTCAAGAGTCAGAATAATGTTAAAAGTTGAAGACAGCCTTTATTAGGAAGAGGCACTTAAGAGACTCCAAGGATCTAACAATATTGTATTCCTACACATAAATGAAACTGACTCAGGTATTCTTTTATGATTAATAAAAAACCCAATCATGTATGGCTGTGTGTTAGTATGTGTGTGAAAGAACATAGAGACAGAAAAGTGCATAATAACACACAGAAACATAATGATAATACATTTACATATATATAAGAATAGTTCAAGTGAAATAAGTGTGTGTGTTGGTGGGGCTAAAATATGGGTAAAAACAGCTTAAAGTAATAAATATATATCAATATCCCTTTTGGATAAAGATACAAAAAACCTCAACAAAACAATAAGAAATAGAATTGTACAATGTATAAACAGAATTGTACACCAATATGAAGTGTGATTTATTCTAGATATGTAAGACTGGTTCAATGTTGGAAAATCAATCAGTGCAATCTATCTAATCTGCCTTATCCACAGGGAAAAGAAGAAATAACATGATTATATAGATTAACACAGAAAAGCTTTTGAAAAAATCCAACACTCATCTACGATATATATATATATATATATATATATATATATATATATATATATATATATATATATATATATATATTAGCAATCTTAAACTAGAGTGGAAGACTCCTCAATTTGATAAGGAATATCTACAAGAAATATATAGGAAATATCATATCATGAGAGACTGAATGGATGCTTTCTCCCTAACATCAGGAATATGCAAAAATGTTTTCTTTCACCATTCTTTTACAAGAATATTATTGAAATTATAGCTAGTGCAATATTTAAAAATAAATAAATAAATTATATACAGCCTGAAAATCAATAAATAAAGTACTTTTATTCATGGATTGTATGACTGTTTATAAAGTAAATTCCAAAGATTCTATAAAAAATTACTGGAAATAATAAGTGAGTATAGCAAAGTTGCAAGATAGAAGGTATCAAAAGTCAATTTCATTTTACATACAAGGAACACAAAATTGGGATTTGAAATATAATTTTTAAATTATCATTTTACAGTATCACATGTGAAAATGAAATACTCGAGTATAAATTTAACGAATCATACACAAGATCTATATGCAAAAAACTGTCTTTACATCTTTGTCCATTCCTCCCTTTAAGGATGCTTATACTGTTTCTATATCTTGGCTATTGTGAATAACGATGCAATAAATGTGGGAATGCAGATATCTCTTCAATAACCTATTGTCATTTCCTTTGGAAATATACCCAGAAGTGTAATTGATCAGTCATATGGTAGTTCTATTTTTTTTTTTTTAAGTTTGAGGAACATCCATGCTATTTTTAATAGTGGCTGCAACAATTTACATTCCTTCTAACAATTGCAAGTGTTCCCTTTTCTCCAACACTTATCTTCTGTCTTTTTGATAATAGCTATTCTCATGGGTGTGAGATGGCAGCTCATTGAGTTTTTGATTTGCATTTTCCAGATGATTAGTAGTGCTGAGAATGTTTTCATGCATGTATTGGCTACTCGTATGTACTCTGGAAAATTCTTCTATTGTGTTTGCTCAGTTTCATTTTCTGTATGTGATCATCAGATTTTAAAACATCATTTATTGAAGAGAATATCCTTTCCGCATTTTTGGCTTCCTTGTCAAATATTAGTTAATCGTATCTGTAGGGTTTATTTCTGGACTCCTGATTCCTGTTCCTATGTATCTATTTTTATGTCATACTGTCTGAATTATTATAACTTTATAATATAGTTTGAAATCAGGAAGTGTGCTGCCTTAGGCTATATTCTTTTGCTGGATTGCTACTTGGGATTTTTTGTAGTTCCATACAAATTTTAGGATTACTTGTTCCATTTCAGTGAAAAATGCCATAGGATTTTGATATGGTGTGCCTTGAATCTATAGATGGTTTTGGGTAGTATAGACCTTTTAACAACATTAATTCTTTCAATTAATGAAATCAAAAACAGTCATATAATATGTGAGTAATGAGCACAGAATATCTTTCTATTTATTCATGTGTCTTCAGTTTCCTTCATCAGTGTCTTATAGTTTTCGGTGTAGAGATCCTTCACCTCCTTGGTTACATTTTTTCCTAAGTATTTTATTGTTTTTGGTGTTACTTGTAAGTGACATCTGTATGTTGAGTTAGTATCCTACAACTTTTCTAAATTTTTTTATTAATTCTAACATTTTTTTGGTACAGTTCTTAAGATTTCCTACATATAAAGTCACATCATCTACAAACCACAAAAATTTTACTTCTGTTCTGATCTGAATGTCTTTTACTTCTTTATTTTTTCTGATTGTCTTGGCTAGGACTTTTCGTGCTCTGTTGAACAGGAATGTGATTGTGGGAATCTTTGTCTTGTTCCTGATTGTAAAGGAAAAGCTTTCAAACTTTTGACATTGCATATGGTGTTAGCTATGAACTTGCCACATATGGTCTTTACTACGTTGAGTTATGTTCCTTTTATACCCAATTTGTTAAAGAAATTTTGATCACAAAACGATGTTGAATTTTTGTCAAATGTTTATTCTGTATTTATTGAGATGATCATATGACTTTTACCTTTTATCTTATTAATGAAGTATATCCTTTTAATGTGCTGTCGAATTTGGTTTGCTAATATTTAGTTGACAATTTTTCCATGTATATTCATCCGGGATATTGGTCTGTAGTTTTCTTAGTGTCTTTATTTAACTTTGGTATCAATGTGATGCTGGCCTTATAAAAAATGAATTTTAAAGTGTTGTTTCCTCCTCTTCTACTTTTTGGAAGAGGTTGAGAAGAACGGGCATTAGTTCTTCTGTAAATGTCTGGTAGAATTCATCACAATGAATTTTTTGGCTGTTGTGTAGTTCCCTTTTTCCTTTATTCTTCTCTGCTACCTGTGTGTGTGTGTGTGTGTGTGTGTGTGTGTGTGTACGTGTGTGTGTGATTCAATGTTTTTCCATAGTGGTATGCTCTCTTTTCTATTCTATATATTTTGTGAAATCAGTGTAGATTTTGGCTCTGTTCCCATGAGACTTAGATGAAACATCTTATAGATATAACATTCTATTTAGACTGACGACAACTTAACTTCAATCACATATAAAAACTCTACCCTTTTGTTTTATCCTTCTATCTTTTAATCTCCCAATGTACCTCTTTTTATATTGTGTATTTAAAACAATTATTGTAGCTATAGTTATTTTTACTAGTATTGTTCTTTTAACCTTTAAAGTGATTAATACACCATCATATCGGTCCTAGAGTATTATGAATTTGACTGTATATTTGGCTTTACCAATGTGTGTTTATTTTTGTAGGTTTTTATGTTACTGATCAGCATCCTTTTATTATGTCTTGAATAACTTTTTATTACTATTTTTTTAAGACAGGTCTAGTGGTGATGTATTCTCTCAGCTTTTGATCATCTGGGAAAATCTTTAAATCCTACTTCATTTCTGAAGGATAACTTTGTCAGATAGAGTATTTTTGGTTGGCAGATTTTTTTTTTCTTTCTGCATTGCATATATCAACCCACTCTGTTATGTCTTACAGGCTTTTGCTGAGAAATATGCTGATTGTGTAAAGGGGGTTCCTTTGTAGGTTAATCTTTCTCTTTCTGCTTTTATAATTCCCTCTCAGTCTTTTGAGTGTTGACAGTCTTATTATAACGTGATTTGAAAAAAATTGTTTTAGATTGAAATAATGAGGTGATCTATTAGCTTCAGGAACTTAAATGTTCAAAAATCTTCCCAGGTTTGGGAAGTTCTCAGCCATTATCTCTTTAAAAAAGCTTTCTCTCCCTTATCTCTCTTTTCTTCAGGCACTCCAATAATTTGCATATTGGAGTTTATTTTGATGGTATCCCATATATCACATAGGCTCCTTCACTCATTTTCATTCTTTTTAATTTGATCTTCTATGACTGGGTTTTAAAAAAATTCATATTTTCTTAATTACTGATTTTTACTTCTCTTGGTCTATTCTGATGTTGATGCTCTCTATTGCAGTTTTTCGTTTCATTCATTAAATTCTTCTATTTTAGAATTTCTCTTTGGTTGTTTCTTATGATTTCTATATTTATATTAAATGTCTCATTTTGTGTGAGCATTGTTTTTCTCATTTCATTGAATCACTTCAGTGCTTTGTTGTAGTTCATCCAATTTCCTTAAAATAATTATTTTTAATTCTTTGTCATGTAAATCATAGATCTTCATGTTTTTGTCTTTAGATACCAGGAGATTATTGTGATATTTGGGCAATGTCATGTGTCCTTAATTTTTCATATTTCTTGGAATTTTACGTTGTTTATTCTACTTTTAAAACAGCAGTCATTTTCTCCAATCTTTACTAATTGCCTTCAGAGTAGAAATCTATCCTGCTAGTGATTCTGAGGGTTTCTCTGAACTTGTATGACTAGACCTGCTCCACAGTTTTTGCTCTCTCTTGTGGCAGAATTATTAAGCTTTAATGTCTCTCTGGCTCTTACAACACACCAGGCCAGTTGTTGATAGCATCTCTTTTGTTTTCTCAAAAGTGGCACTGTAGCTTAAGTTTGTGGTGTCTTCTTTCTTCGCAGGCCCTGGCTTCCTTTCTATATGCGCTCCCTATCCTGCCACTAAATCTTGCTATTATTATAAGCTCAGGAACCCACACATGAAACTAACTCCAGAGTGAAGGTAGGTTTAGGTGAGGCATGCAGAGCATTGGGGGTTCCTGCAACCTAGCTGTAGGGGCCCTGGACTAGGTTTTCCATGTGGCTTATGAGTAGGCTTCCTGATGGAATCCACAATACAGTCAGCAAGAATCACACTCTTTTAATTCCCTCTGAGAATCTCATCTGAGAATCTTCTCAATCTTTTCTCTCTTCCAGTTGTAGAGCTACCATTTTAAGAATACTTAAGTGACTCTCTTTGACAGCATCCCACACAGCTTGCCATTCACTCACCCACTCTCCCCTTACACCGCAGACAAAATCATGGACCAAGAAGGTCTTTTTCAGCCCTATGATGTGCTACTTTGGGGTAGGGGTGATAAGGGCATTGCCAAAATATTCCTCTTCCCCACTCCAATGCATCCAAACTTACAAATTTTTAGCTTTAATGGAGAACTGTAAATTCTCTGAAAATCTGGACTTCCACAAAGACTCTTTCATTTGTGGGTGACTGCCTAAGTCAGTGTTCTCCAGGTGCTCCTCCACCATGGCAAAGAAGTGCTAGGGCCAGTTCACAGGCTACCGTAGTTTCTACTGCTAGTACTGAGGTCCTTTTGCCTATTATCTAATGCACATGTGGATAAGACTCTTCTTGAGTACCTTGGTGTGTGGTACTAGATTTCATAACTCCCACAGAGGCACTTTTGTTCATGGAAGGATGCCAAATCTTCATTGTTGGCAGGCACACAATAAGGGATCTCTTATGCCACCATCATGCTGACATGACAAGGTATTTAATTATATATTTAGATGTATATCAGTCACAAAAAGTTTTTAGCTCTCAAACAGAATTATTTATAAAATTTAACATAACTTTTTTACTCCATAAATTTTATTTCAAAATGTTGACTTACTCTCTAACTATATTATTCTATTTCTCAAAAAAGAGAAATATAGTAAAGAAAAAGAGCACAGATTTTAGAGTCATAGAGAGTATGGTTTAAATCTTGATTTATTTGGTTACTATTTTTGTAATTTCAGTCATAGGGCAGTTATGTTTATGAACACATTAAATTTAGTTTTAAAAATTAGAATTTGAATGATCAAACACTTGGTTTAAATGTATTAATCAGAAGAGGCAATTAAGAACATCAAGAGTCTTAAAAATGTAAAATTGCCAGCCCCACTGGGACCTATCATATCAAAAACTCAGGAACTGGGAGCCAGCACATAGTGTTTATACAAACCCTTCAAGTGAAAATAATATATGTTCAAGTTTAAGAACTAATGAATTTGAATATTAAGTGATTGTGAAGGGTAATAAGAAGGGAGGCATGTATTACCTTATTCAGAGGATTCGGTCAGTCACTCTATTTGCTTTTAGTCACTATTTACTCCAAGCCAAAATATCCATTGATGCTTTTCTTAGAGATGTTCTTTACTCTAAGAAGAGCAAGGAGATTGGAGTAATTTTGTGACATATGTGAAATGACTTGTAGGTATCTTAATGCACTTAAAAGAGACTTGGAAAGATGGATATTGTTTGCAGATATTTGATGGCAGTCTGGGTTTTTTACACTAACTGGAGTCTTGGATATTTTCAATACATCTTACATTCTTTTGGTTTCATATTGCATTATCCTCATCAGTGGTTTTGCACAAAAGCTATACTTGTTTACAAATTATGTTTTATATACATGTTTAAAAATTTAGATTATTTTCATCAAGAAGACATACATAATGCAGGCTTACTGAACAAAGCATTCTGTATTTGAACAAGGTAGCACAGTGATCCAAAAATTGTATTTATGAATTTGAAGGGAAATTATGTTTACCAGTGTGGGAGGCCGCAAAATACATTAGGGAAAATAGCTGAAAGTTGACATCCTGTACATTATTTATACATTTCACATATTTATGATATTTTTGTAAAATGAATAGGTTACTTAAGCCAATGTCTTAGACTCCTCATCTGCCAAATGGAAATATTAATGACCACCCCAACCTATTATAGGATTGGTGTGCAGGTTAAATTAGATAAGAGATACGAAGTGTTGGACACATGGTAAATCAGAAATGATTAATGACTGTAACGTCAGCCCCACCTTTGCTACTAAAAGTTAGAGTAATTTTGTGATGTTAGTTAACCTTCTTGTGCCTTTTGATTTTAAAATGAATTGTTTGTATTAGATAATACTTAAGGCTATTTCTACATAAATTTATTTTTAGTATTGTAGTTAAGTTACTAGAATCATTACTTATATATTTATTGCCTTACATAGCCCAGTAAAATGTTTATAGGTAATACATACAAATATTTTAATTAATATTCTTAGATTTCAATAGACAATTAGTGGCATCTTCATAAAGGAAGGTGAATGTAATGGATAATAATTTCCAAAGTTGTCCATAAAACTTTGGAAATGTATACATACTAGGACATTCAAAAGTGACAGATTATACATTTCACCAAAACATTACAAGTAGGAAAAATTTTTGACATTTTCTATTAAAAGGATGAAGACATACACTTCTTTTTCTTTTTCTTTTTCTTTTTCTCTTTTTCTTTTTCTCTTTCTTTTTCTTTTTCTTTTTTTATGGCATGAGTCATTATTAGGGAAGTTTCAGAATATTTGCCATTGAATAGTAGTAATACATTTAAGAATTTATGAAGTCTTAGCTCAGAATGCATGGGTCAGGCTGTTATTTTGGAGTTCAAAACATTTAAGATTTTATAAAGTCTTCACTACGATATTGACATTTGACGGCTATGTTTATTTGACTATTGGAATAGAGCTATGGGGCAAAGAGGGCATTGGGGTGAGGGTGGGCAGATTAGAAGAACATAAATTGAATGGGTCATATCTACCACATTTATATCTAACACTTTTTTCATTCCAAAAAGTCATAGAAGAGACAGCTTATTAAATTATACATGGTGCTGTCTCAATTTTTTTTGAGTCATGTTCTTTTCTATTTGTTTGTGTTATTTTGACAGAGCAAAGCAGTATCGTTCTCCCAGCTAAAAATTGTTCTTTAATGAAGTGTAGTCTTCATTATATTTCAAGAGATACAATATTGCCTTTACCCTAGGAACTCAACACTTTGTCATGTTTTGTTTCTCAGATCGATTTCATAAGCAAATTTTACATAATATCACAGAATGCTAGAATTTAGGATATAGGGCATGTTGTTACAGGATCTAATACTACATCTTCACTTGCTTTATCATATCATTTTAAAACATTTTGTGTAGCCAAATTGTACTCTACAGGAGAGTGTTCTGTAGCACTAAGAAACTATAAGGAACTTTAAAAGGACCCATATCCAATTCTTTTGCCTTCAGGCAGCAGAGTACCTCAGTTATATTCTTCCTTTTAGGCAAACTTTTACTTGTATTAAATTTTCCTCCAACATGTTCTTAAAATGTTCACTGTGTCTTAGAACATCTGGCTGTGTTTCTCTAATCTGTGTGCGAATTTCTTCAGACTTTATTATTTAGGGTCAAAAAATCCCAAACATGCTATTTTTGATAAATTTCTAACACAATTTTTATATTAAAATATATTATTAAATATATCTGAAAAATATTTTTAAAATAGTCATATCATCCTGGATTTCCAGAGGTTTTAAGTATTTTTTTATGAACTAGACACATTAAACAATACGGTAATGATATCTACAATAAAACTCATAACGTTGGCATCTTCCTTCATATTCTTTAGCCTCATCCTATTTTTATAAGTATTCATAGATAAAATTGACTTTTAATTTTCTCTTTTACACCATACTGATTAGATGTTTACATAAATTTTAACTTTGTAAAAACAAAAGCAGATAAACTCTCTTTTCCTATTATCTGGAAAAATTTGTGATTATAATTAATTTTTCCATTTAGTATTTCATAAAACTTACTAGAAACCATCTGGATCTGGACGTTTAGCACTATAAAGAAAAAGTGACCTCACAGCATTGCATTTATATCTTCTTATGTAGAAGATTTTATTTTTTCATGTGTAACAGAGTAAAAAAGACACAAAGCTTCTTTTAATATGATCTGACATTGTTATTCATATGACTAACTAAAGCAAAATGTGTAGGTAATTGTATGCCCATAGATTACTGATCAAGTCTATTTTTGCAGCATGCATAATAAATAAGAACTTACTTTTTACATTGCAGAAGTAAAATGATCTAAAACAAGGTCATTTAGATATGCAAAGGGGTGGCCTCTGTTTTCTGTATCTACAAAAATAGATACACTTCTCTTTTGTAGGAAGAAAATACCCCTTTGTTGATGGCTTCAGTGGTAGCATAAGAAATTACTTGGAAAGGGGCTGCATTATTCTCCACACTCTCTAAGCGGTTCATTGGCAAGGGAATACCTTGGGTTATGTTAGATTTCAACTGGTCATAGTAATGAATCCCATTATTCATCTCCTAAGCAATTCAGTCTTACCCTCAAGGGCACTCCAAAGCTAAAATGTACTTTAGGTTAAATTGTCCAGGTTTCAAAATATATCTGTGTGTATTTAGGTTCCTTCATATAACTACTGCTGCCGCTGACAAGAGAAACCCTTGAGATGACAAACAGAGGCAAAC
Source organism: Eidolon dupreanum (assembly GCA_028627145.1). NCBI lineage: Eukaryota > Metazoa > Chordata > Mammalia > Chiroptera > Pteropodidae > Eidolon > Eidolon dupreanum. The sequence continues at coordinate 45,756,412 of CM053502.1, read as the reverse complement.
TTTAAAAAGAGAATAAAAAGGACTGTTTTTCCCTTGATGATATCAGCACTTTTAGAAATAAGAGTAAAAGATTCTTTCTTTAAACTTCCTCATGATTCTTTGATACTGTCTTGTTTCAGTAATAGCCTTATGTTCAACATATTCCTTTTCCCCTTTGACTGATATGGTTTGAAGCCAACTCATCCTGTCTTGTTCTCTTCTAGAGGCTATGACTTCCCCAGACTCTGGTCCTAGGCACTTTCTAATTTCCTCTTTCTCGAATCCTCCTTAACCTCAGCTCTGATCCACAAGGTCTCACACTCGTTCTCAGCATTTCCTCACTGGAAGGCACCCCTTGTTGTTGTTTTCTCTGTTCCTCTATCACGGCACCTCATAGCCCTTTCCTTTCTTTGTGAAATCTCTGCTTGGTTCTGGGATATATGGCAAAGGTCAGTGCCTACTCTGCTGATCTTGGATTTTTACTTCCTCATTTCCTGTCTGTTTTTACGTGCGGGTTCTCTGTTATTTTTTATTTCCTTCTGTGTAGGAAGGTTTGCATTTCAACAGTTAGCATTATATTATGAGAATTTTCATAGGTGGGAGGTGGTTGCACTTCAAATAATGTAAACCATGGCAAATTTATAGGTGGGAAGAATCATACTATTAAAGGGCTATCTTGGCTTTGCCTAGGCATTGCTCACATGGAGTCTCCAGAGGATTTATGCACACAAGAGAATGAGAACTAAGAGAAATTATTAGCCTGAATAGTCCTTTTATCCTACTGTAGGATTTTTATAATGTCCCATGAGAACATGTAAATTGAACTCAAGGCTCAAGCAAAGACTCTTCTTCCCAGTTTTCTTCCAGTCTTGCCACGAGTTTGTCACTTGAAGGAAATGTGTCACTTGGCATATATAGTGGAAAAGAAAAAAAATACAATGCAGTGGTTATTCAGAAGTCATAAAGCATGGAAGATAAAATTAGAAGAGAGAGAATTATGTGTCAATAATTATTTTAGAATAAAATATGTATGACTCAATCACTGCCCTAAAATCTGAGTTATAATGCTAATTGCCCTTTTAATCTGAAGAGAAGAACATGGAAATGGGTTGAACATTAAATCAAGAGCATTTTATGCCTCTTAATGCAGGGTACAGAATAGAATTTGTCACTCTGGAATTCTCAATATTTGTGTGTTAAAAAATTATCCAAGACATGAATGAATGGAAAATCAATATTGCCAGCTTTAGACTTCATTTACCTCCTTTTTTCAAACATGTATTAATATTTAGAACAGTAATTCTCAGCCAGAGTTAATATAATGTGTAGAGTCATTTTAGGTTGCCCAGTGATGGGATGGGAAATGTTTAGTGTATAAAGATCAAGAACAGTGCACATCTTGCAGTGTATTAGACAGTCCTGCAAAATTAACAGCTATCCATCCCCTAAAAAGTGCCATCTCTAAAGTATGCTGTATATAGTTAGGTCTGTACTGGGAGGGTCATGGCATATCTAAAATGTGTCCCACTCTCAGATACCCATAATTTGGAGTTAAAATATAACATGTATTATAGTCCTAACTATTGCATTGGTACAGAATTAATTGTATAAATGAAAAAGCTTGTAGAAAAGAAAGCAGCACTGCTACCACTGCTCCCCAGGAATAAATCTCTTACAAATCTCATTCTTTCTAGAGAGGGTATTCCAAGATCCTTGCTTGTTTATGTCACTAGCTACCTGTTTCAATACTGGGCCCATGCAACAGATTGGTATATCCTTTGTCATAGACCAATATCCTGGCTGTAATAATCACGACCAATAAAATGACATTATCCTCTCCCCTACAGGAGGCACAATGAAGGTCCTCCAAATATGTCCTTGAGACCTTATTCCTGTAACTGATGATTATACTATCCTACATGACAGAAAAAAGACTTTGCAGACATGACTAAAATTAAGACCCTCGGACTGAGAGAGTATACTGGATTATCTAGCTGGGCCCAATCTAAACATATTTTTAAAAAGAAAAGAAGCTTTCCAGGCTCTTGTCAGAGAGAGATGTGACATTAGAAGGACCTGACCTGACATTGCTGACTTTCAAGTTGAGAGAGAGGGGATCAGTACCCATAGAATACACTTGTTTCTATAAACAGGAAACTATTCTCAGATTTCAGCCAGCAAGAAAATCTAAATATTGGTCCTCTATTTGCAAGAAACCAAATTCTACTAATGAAATGAATGTGCAGAAAAGGGATTCTTTCCTAAACTCTAAGAAGGAACACTGTCTAACACTTTTGTTTTAGTCTGCTGAGACCTGTATCACTTCTCACTTAAAAAATAAAATAAAAATCTGTACAGTAATAAATTTGTATTGTTTTAAGGCACTAATTTTGTGGTAATTTGTTACAGCATAAATAGAAAACTAGCATGCCCACATAACAAATAGTAAACTTTCCTAAATAGAACAGTTTTTGCTGCATCTCATAAGTTTTTGTAGGTTGTATTTCCATTTTCATATTTCTCAAGATTTTTTCACCTCTATCGATTTATTCTTTGACTCATTGGTTGTTCATCGGTGTGTTGTTTAATCTCCACATATTTGTAATTTTTACATTCTTCTTGTAACTGAATTCTAGTTACATATCATTGTGGTCAGAAAAAACTGCTTGATATAATTTCAATCTTTTTAAATTTACTAAAACTTGTTTGGTGGCCTAATATAAGATTTATCTTGGAGAATGTTCCATGTGCAGTTGAAAAAACTGTATATTCTGGCATTGTTGGATGAATTATTCTATAAAAGTCTGATAGGGCCTTTTGAGAATAATAGATCATGAAGTTGGAGTTATTATAGGAACAGAGAAGAGAGAGATGATTTTTCTACCATATGAAGATACAGCAAAGAGGCTACCTATAAACTAAAAGGAGGGTCACACTAGGAACCAAATTGACTGGTATCTTGAACTTGAACTTCTCAAGCTCTAGAACTGGGGGAAATAAATGTTTGTTGTTTAAGCTATGCAGTTTATGCTGTTTTATTATAGCAGCCTAAACAAACAACTTAGACAAAGATTTAGAAAACAATTAGCAAAAACTAACCTCAAAAGTGATATAAAATATGAATAGTACTCTTGTTATTAAAGGTATTAAATTTGTAAACTAAATTAAAAAAATTATTTTGTTATTACTTTCAAGTATACAGCACTTTGGTTAGACTTTTACATAGTTTGTAAAACAATCCTCCTGTTCTTCTCTCCTCTGGCTCTACACCTAGCCATTTCATTAATGCTAACTGTATTCCCTACATTTTTAAACTAAAAAGTTTCCAGAAGAGAAAACTTTAGGTCCAAGGGACTAAATTAGTATATTCCATCAATCTTACATAAACTATTTCAGAAAATAGAAAAGAAAATGGAAACACTACCCAATTGAGTACATGAGGCCAGCATTACCATGATACCCAAGCCAGAAAAATACATGACAAGAAATGAAAACTAAGAACTAATGGCCCTCATAAATATTAATGCAAAAAAAATTCTTAAACAAATATTAGCAAATTAAATATACAACTAAATACATAAATATGACATGTATATATATGATGCTAAATCATGACTGTGACTTGGATTTATGTCAATAATGCAGAGTTGATTTGATATTTATAAACAAATAGATGTAATTTGCAATATCAACAAGCTAAAAAATCATATGACAATCTCAATAAATGCAAAAAATATTGAAATTTGAGAAAATTCAACACCATTGATGATAAATTTTTCATCTAACTAAAAATAGAAAGATATTCCCTCAACCCGATATAGGATATTTATGAAAAATCTACCGCTAGTATTTTACTTAATAGTGAAAGACTGAAGGCTTTCCTTCTAAAATTAGAGACACAGAAATGATATCCATTTATTGTTGTACGTGATGCCCCTAACATTGTAAGGCTGAGAAAAAAAAAATCAGAGAGAAAGAAGTAAAACTGTTTTTATTTGCAGACTACAGAAATACATGCATAGAAAATTCTATATAAGCTACAAAATAAAACTGTGAGAACCAACACATGAATTTTGTAATGTCACAGGCTGTAAGGACAATATGAAATCAATTTTCTCTATATATAGTATATATACATATTAACAGTAAAAAATTGGAAAATAAAATATGATTTATTATGGAATCTCAAACTGTAAAATCATTTGAAATAATCATATCAAAAGTTGTCTAAGACTACATTTAAAGTTATTGCTGATAGAAATTAAAGAAAACTGGAGAAATGAAGAGACATGCCTGCAATCTTTGTTCTTTTGAATTTATATATTGACAACTACACTACGACTGCACTGTGGCCTACACTAATTTTAAGAAAATATAGATTGTAATCTGCATCTTACTGTGAGATATTAAAATGTAAGAAAAATGTACCTTAGTACCTAAGATGGCAATAGCATAATAAGCATTTATTGAACATTTATAAAATGACAAGAATTATCAAGATTTTAGATATAACTCATTTTCTAATTTAATCTTCTCAATATATCTGTCTTTATTCCTACTTCATACAAATGAAACTGAGACTTACAGTCACATAATTGAAAATGGCCAAATTTGAATTCAGACAATCTGTCTCCAGAGCTAGAACTATAAAGCAACTTGTTGTATTCTCTCAGTCTAACGATCTAGATTTTCAGGAAGAAGAAATTCTTATTTTTATTACAATGTTTCCAAGTGTATGGTGTCAGGGTCATAGGACATGTGTAAATTACTCAAAGCCATATGTAAATTACTTAGTAGGTCACAGCATTTTCAAGCCTGAAGAAACTGAGCTTATGGTTACTTGCATGCCTTAAAACATTTTATTCTTTCAATTAAAAAGTAGTTTTCCAAATCATAAAATGATTTTTAGAAGGCTGCACATATTTATATTTAGACTTGGATTATGTATCATATTGATTGTAGAGTATAGCAATTACTATTGAATTTATTTTTATACAAATGGGAAATAAATGCCAATAATAATAAACAGAAAACACTGACAGGCAGGAATGAATCTTAAAAACATATGATTCTTATTCAGGGAGCTTTGACTGTTTAAAATTTGAGCTGAGCAAATGCACGGTATATTTTTAGTGCCTATTATAACAAAGTATTAGCGTCATCCAGCAAATACTGAGAAAATTCCAACTTCCTACAGCTATAGCTACAGATAAGAATGAAGACAATATATTTTGAGGAAGCTTTCAGCACAGATTGTAGCAGCAGGAGTGTTTTTGCTCATTGTCATTTTATGTAACAGGATATGGTAAAAATATCATAAATTATAAGAAATGGAAAATTATTTGCTTTTTACCACAAAATTTAATCCAAAGGAAAGACAATCTATCATTGAAAGTTATTTATCAAAATGAATCTCAATTAGTCTCATAAATTTGACAGTTTATAAACCTGTAATTGAGACAATACTCTTCTGATATTATTTTTAAAAGTTATTTGGACTCTATATAGCATGGATTCTACAAGAAAGGGGTATTTTGGCTCTGTCGTGCAAGAATGATTATTAAATATTACAAAAATGCATTCAAGTTACTATGTAAGTTGGATAGATTTTGAGATTTATGAAATATGATAAAAACTATGAAAAATCTTAATCTCTAGTGGAAAACTGCAGAATTGTAGCTACTCCAACTAATTCACCGTTAGTGCCCACATACCCCAGCAAAAGCTGAAGCATTTGACAGCAGAGAGTATTAGTGGTCCAAAAAGTTATGAGTTTAATTCTGGAGGTTAGTGTTTCTGTCATTATTAGTGACAGCTTACTTACTATCTGATCGATTTTAGACCTAACTTAATTTCTTTCACACCCAAAGGCTGCAGGTCTCTAAAAATCTGTACTGCTGATTACCAGCCCTTTTACTTCCAAGGGGGCATTATTACTGCTTAACATTTATTACCCATTAAAAGAGCTTTCTACCTGACCTGTGACAATTTCCCTGTTAATTAGTTATTGTGTAAATGCCACCAATGAGTAGAAATGAGGGTGAGAGAGAATGGGAAAGAAGTGCTAGAGAGAGGGATGTTGAAGAGAAGGAATAAGTTGGAGGGAAGGAAGATGGGAAGAAACAAAATTTAAAAAAGAGGAAAATCTATTAATTTATTACAATAGAGAGATGAAAATTTCACCATATCTTGTGGAGAGAGTGCTGAGTTCAACAGTAGATGTTTCCTCAGTAACAATAATTTTCACTAATTTAATATTTAATATGTATCAGGTACTCTACTATTATAAATCAATTACTTATTTCTCATGTTAAGAGACTTGGACTTTATTTCACAGGTATGAAAAGCCATTAAAAATATTAGAACAGTCAAATGATGAGCTCAAATCTGTGATTTTAAGAGTATATCACAATATCGACATTAGATGATTGGAAAGTAGTAGTGATCTGGAGAGGCCAGGAAGATTGCTGTCACTAATAATGAAGACGGAGCTAATAAAAGTTTAGTTATGCATTAAAGGAACAGAAAAGAGGCCAATATAACTGGGGTGGAGGTGGAGAGTGAAGCATCAGCAGGTCATAAAGAGAAATGTAAAACATCAGAAGAACCTTGGTCTTGCTTCTGACATGGAACGATTGATGCTTTTGTCTAGAGGAGTGTAATGGCCCAACAAATGTTTAACGATGACATGTGAATAAAAGATAATATTGGAGCTAGGAACAACAACATCCTTAAACCTGGGAGAGGAACTGCTCTTCTGAATATTAGTCTTACTCTTTTCTTAGTGAGGAATCCATGGGGCAAACAGGATGCCTCCAACTCTCATAACACAGAACCCACATCTCTTCTCATTCTGTAGGTATTTAGAACCCTAGAGATCTTGGTCTTTCATGACAATTTTCTGAATTTTCCATTTCAAGTGCAGAATGTCCCACTGCTCTATGCAAGGTTGGTTTCACGGGCATACAACCTATGGAATGACACAGGGTCCAACATTCATTTGATTTAATGTACTGTTGTCACTCTTTTAATTAGAATTCTTAATAATTTTATATTTGAGCTTTTTCTTTGAAGTGAACTTCAATAGAATAATTAAGTTTTTACATAAGCAAAGGAGATATACACAATCTGCATATAAATCATTCTTTGCCACCTTGCTCATCTGTAAAGTTCACGATGCCCAGTGAACACAGAATTTCAATGGATCTACAGTGCTCAGAAATTCAACAAGTTGAAAATGAAAATAAGGAGAGTGTGTTATTTTTATGATCTGGTAAGGGTAGAATGGAGGAGTGCGGACAGCCACAGAGGTCATGTTCTAAATTTAAATAAGAACTTGGGTTGCTTGTAGAAAGAAGGAAATGGAATTCTAAAAAATGCAAACAAGCAAAGATTTCTATTGTAACCGTTTTTTTATTTCTATACTTTCTGTGTTGCCAACCACTTACATGGAAAAATGGTAACATAGAAGCAATAGAAAGGAATGGCAACCCACAGTTTCTTTTCCTTTCTTACTTTACCTTACTTATCAGTAAGCTAATAGTAGAGTATTGCTAAAAAGTGCACGTATCAAAAAGCGAAATAAAAACAGTTAAATTAGTATATGTAGTATTTCCACTGTTTTGGTAAGAACAAAATGCAAATGCATATACAATTTAAATACAAACTAATTTTGGTGATTCTGCATTAAGTTAAATGTTCTTGTTTTGAACTTAAAATTGGAATCATACAATGTAAAAATAAATGGTAAAATGTATGCCAATATGTATTAATTTTTCTTTATTTAAATTGACAGTAAATAACAAATAAAAAACACCATGACAAGTTGAGAGACTACAGAAGAAAAGAAAAAGCTTTGTGTTTAGTAATTTTAAAGGCATGCTTTTCTCCCCTGAATTTTGAACAAACTGTTCATTGTTTTAATTTTGCACTGGACTCCACAAATTATTTAACCACCATAGTTATACGCATCCTAATTCTGAAGGGTGTCCAAGAAAAGGTCGTTTTCAGAGGCTGTGAATTAAACTTGAATGTTCAAGATTAATTATCTATGTATTTGTATGAAGACCCTCATGTAGATGAGAGATGATGAGGCCATAAAATAGAGATGCGAAGGCCTGGATGTCCTTTTAAAGTAATATGACAGTATTTGTTGTAAGAGTTGAATGTACAATGTCCAAGAATAGCCTCAACAAAGACTCCAGGCATTTTAGCCTGAGTCATGGACATATAGACATCTGTGGGTATACCAGTTTGCTTGTAGACATTTGGGCTTTTTTTTTTTTTTAACTTTTGATGATTATGAAGAAAGCTATTACAAATATTCACTTACAGGATTATGTGTGAACAAGCTTTTACTTCTCATAGGTAAATACCAAGGAGTGAGCTTGTCGGGTTATATCACAAGTATACTTTTAACTTTATAAGACGTTTTCAAAAGAGTCCTACCATTTTACATTGTGCCAGCAAGTTGTAAGGTTCTATTTATTCAACAATATTGCCCGTATTTGGTAATGCCAATTTTTAATTTTAATTTTTATCATTTTAATATGTGTGTAGTGGTATCTCATAATGACTTTAGCATTGCTTTTCCTTAATGACTAATAACATTATCTTTTTCTGTTCTTATTATCCATCCGTCTTCTTTGATGAAATATTTGCTCATATCTTTGGCCAGTCTTTTGTTGTTTTGTTTGTTTGTTTTTTTACTTTTTAGTTCTTTACATATTTAGAATACAAATTCATTGTCAGATATGTAATTGTGAAACACCTCCCAATATATTGCATGTCTTTTTATTCTCTTAAAACTGTCTATCTGAGAGCAAGAGTTTTAAATTTCTATAAAGTTAATTTATCAACTTTCTTATTTATAGAGTGTTTTGGGTTTTGTATCAAAGGTCACAATTTAAGATATTGTTTTGGAACAGTCAATATGAAGATTGTTGCAAAGCTATAATACTGAGTTAGATTACCTAGGAAAATAATAAAAATAATGAGGAGTATAGATTTGAGTGCTGTTTTCTAGAGTATCCAAATTTTAGACATGATAACTGTGAGAGATATCTAGCAAAGAGATAAAGATAAATCAGCCTGTGAGATAACAACATGACTTTGAGAATGGGATGAAAGCCAATTGGTGGAATTGTTTCGGAGAGGAGAGAACAGATCAGCTGTGTAAAATCTCACCAAACCCTAATGAGGTGAAGCCTAAGAGCTGATGTGGGGATAACTGTGAAGTGACCAGTGGTGACTTTCAATAAAAGTGTTTGTGAAATGGAATCAAAAGCCTGATTAAGTATTCATACTAGAAGATAACAAGTAGAATACAAGTATTATCAATACTTTTGAATATTCTTTTCCTCTTAAATAACCGAATAAAATGGGTAAGATAGAGATTATAGGGGTGAGATCGATGCTACTGATAATAATAGAATAGAAAGGAAGAAAGCTAATAGTGTAAGAAAGAGAAAGGAAATATGAAGAGTTTCTCCAAAACATGACAGGAAAATAGATCTGTATGCATAAAAAGTTTGATCTTAGAAGTGAGAGGACTAGTTCATTTCCTGAAATATAAGGAAAGGCAGTTTAAATAAGCACAGATCTGTTTATAGGTTGATGAATTTGTTCCTAGAAACATGTGGAGATGTTCAGATCATGTCTGTTTTCTGTTGGTTGCTGTTTTCAGTAATAAGACATACAGTATTGAATCACAATATCTCCTCTTATTGTGACCTTTATGTCACTATTACTGTCACATCATATGGGTCCACACAGGCAAGTCCTCTCTTTTTCGTATATTCTTCCTCGAAGTCTTCAAATGGTGGAGTTTTGTATTTTCAAATATTTTTAAGTTTAGAAAGGCACCTGTCACTTCTATGCATGGTTTTGAGTTCTAAAACGTACCTGATGCTAGCTCCAGGATCACCTAGTCCTCAATATGCTTCTTTAAAAGTAAAATAACTTAATTTGCCCAGTCCTTCTCCCCGTCTTGTTGCCTTACCATATGGAACTAATCAAATTTCCCCTTCCAGGTGATATCTCTGTTCTGACAACAAAATTGCCAGTTTCCATGAGTTTTAAGCAATAGAAAATAGTGGTGCCAATCTTCAGTGCTATCACTCTGATCTACTTTTGTCATTGCTCTGACATTGCAGTATACAGAAATAAATCACTGTCACCAGGATACATATAAACCAAATCTGGAACTTGCAGATAGCATTAACTTTCTATTCCCTAGACCACACCCCTTCAGTTGTCTTGAAACTGTACTAATACAGAAGTACTTCTCTTTACCTGGATATAACCAGGTCAAGGAAATTTTTGTTTTGTAAGAACTTGTCTGAGACTAAAGTGTGACGGTGAGAACTAAACAGCTTGTAATATTTACAAGTACTAAGTAACTTGAAATATTTGCTGTGCAACTTATTTGATAACCTCTTGAAATACTATTGGTGCTTCAATATATGTTCAATGAAATGAGTTCATTGATAAGGAAGATAAATTATTAATATAAAAAAATCCAAATTTTGATTCCAAATTCTTAAGCATGAGAATTTCCTTTTTTTTTTGCATTAAATCTGTCAAAGACCATTATTATCATAATGAGTTCTATGAATGACATAGACAACATAAAAGATGTTTTTAATTTAAAAAAAAAAACAATTTTTCTAGTTATTTGGGATTTGCTTCAGACTATTTCCCTATCTTGGAAATTCACAAGTCTAAAAAATGTGTGAAAGATCCTGATAAGCCATTTAGTAAAGAAATCCATTTGACTTTGTTAACAAAGTGTTGTTCAAATTTATTAGACTTTTATTTCTTGTAACATCTCCATAGCAATCTAGCTATCTATCATCTGTCTCCCAAAGAATAGGTGTTTCTTGGCTCACACATTACAGTGGCTAGTCCTAAAATATTTTAAATATTGTAGGATCCAAATATTTAAGATTAAAAACTTTTTATTTACTTTGACAATATTTTTGGAACTTAAACGGTTTATAATGGAGGAAGAGCAAGGAATTGTTATTTAAATAAAATCCACAAAAGCAAAATTGTATGTCTGACTTAAAGAGCTGTCAAATATATAGTTCAGAAATAAATATAAAAATACTTGCTTTAGAGGAAGTTATAGCATTGAAAGAATCCTCAATGGTTAAATGAAGTGAGACATATTTTAAAAAAGGGGGCTTACCATTTGTTGATGAAAATAGAATGAATAAATTGCATAGTCTAATCTAGAATTTGTCAAATATAAAACATGAGGCAGGAGTTGTGAAAATATAAAGAAGATTTGGGGTGTTTTCATAATATGTGATGCCACGTCGCATATTGGGAAACTTGGAATAAAAAGCTTGCCTCCCACCTCACCACATAAAGTCTCCCTAGGAAACAAAGAATGTCCTCATGTACCCACACAGTGTTGTCTTGTCCTCTAGCTTCTTTTAACTTTTAAGATCTTGATTATTTGACACCAAGAGAAAATAAATGTATTCATATGAGATGAGGCTCTGGCATATTTTCCTAGGCCAAATAAAAGTTCCCAGGATACACACACATACATATACCATGATATTCAAATGATAGGAAGAAAAGTACTGATATTAAAGAATTCCTTATAACATAGTGCTAACAGCAGTCAAGGAGTTTGGAGTTCCAAAATTAGAAGAGCAAAATGAGAACATTGCTTCTCCATGTTGAGTGAGTGATGGACACTTAGAGGGGGATGAAATAAGATGAAGCAGCAAAGACAATAAATGTTTTTTATTCAGAATGTTCTCTGGGGCTATAGGTCCCATATCTATTTTATTAAATATTAAATATTATTCAATCTGAAATAAAATAATGGCCTAATAAACTAAAGGCATCTAAATACAATTGAGAAATTGAGACTGTCTTAAGAACTTTTAAGATCTTTCTGATTTAACCTTTTGAGTTTTATTTACATTGACACCGGATTTGGAATACCCAAAAGAAAAATGCTAAGGAAATAAAAAGAAATATTGACTTATGTCATCAGAAAATTAATGTTCTAATCTGAGTAAAAGTAATACAGAATGCGATAAAGTTGTTTTTTTCTTTCACTCAAAGTAGATTGTGGTGAGCAAGAAAAATCTTATAAGTTAACATCTGAAGTCCCAATGTAGTTTTCAGATAAAATCCCTCTAATTAGAGAATGCATTTTGTTTTTGCCAAATCAGATGAATAGATTCAATACACTTTTTGTGGTTACTGTTTTTTATTTATTTGTATAAAAGAAGTAAAGATATATGGACAAGCACTAATGAAAACTGCAATATCAGTAGAAAACCCAACTTTATAACAGTGAGTCTTCTACAACAGAAGGTAGTGCCTTCAAACAGATGTTAGATCTCTCCTGGCAGTGAGAATTTCAAAGCTGAATAAAGTCACAAAGAGTGGAATGTGGCATCAGCAAAGTCATTCAACAGCTAGGCATACCGTATATTTACTACAAAATAGAGATTATATATCAGGCGATACAGCACAAAACCTTGAAGGGCTTCATTATTGCTTTTGATTTTGCTGATTGCTTATTAACTGACTCTCTTCAGCCACCTGGTTGTTCTAAATGAACAGAATCCACTTGTATTCTAAGTGATTATTGGCACAGTGATTGAAAGAGGGAATCATTCCAAGAACATGTTTAGTATGCCCTTGACCATGTGAGAAGCAACCAATAAAGAGGATAGCTTACTGAATAGAGCCCATTACACTTGATACATCTGCAAATAACAGCAAATTGAAAGATTGCAAACTAATACAATGACTACAAGGACACTCTAATGAAGCATTTCTTATATTTAACTTCTCACTGGGCACAAATATGGAGATCACACTATGAATATTTGACACCTGCACCTCTCCTAGAATCCTACTTAAAATAATTTCAGCTCCAACCATCAGAAAACAATATTATTTTTACTTTAGCTATATACCTAAGCATTAGTTAGCATGCCTCAAGTAAGATGTTTTTAATTATCCTAGTGATTCTGATAAACTACATCTTTTTAATGTTTAAATGCTTTTCAAACAAATGTTTTGATATAATGAATAATAGCCCTAAGTGATTTCTTGTATATCCTATTCCAACAGTACTGTTGTATCCCTAGTATGTGCTCTTTCCATTTAGTTAAATGCCTGTGTTGTTAAGAATTTCTCATGTCCATATCCTGCTTTTTTTCTATGAGGAAATATAGACAGATTGTTGCTGAGGCACTGTCAAGTCTAATTCAGCAGCATTCCCATGACTTGCTTCTTACCAAAGATGTTGAGTGACAGAGGAGAACAAGGCAAGTTTTAAGGTAGGAGTTCTGTAGTATAGTTAATTTGCATGATAATCTCCACATAGCCCATTTTTAATGGTCCTAATGAAACAGGCACTCTCTATATATGTAGGTCTTCAATTCCCTTTTCTAGGTCCATGGTCTATGGTAATTGTTAAAAGTTAATAGTCTCATTATAGAAAATTATCTCAATGAATCATCTCAATTTCAATAGGTCAGCTATGACTAGATACTGTTGCATTACCTACAAATGCAGACTTAATGTTAAAATGGCAGTCTTCCCAACAGAATACCCTCTGCCAGCAGAGGTACATGTCAAGTCATTGACCAAATTATCATCCTTATATAACCTTTACATTTAAGCTGTAGTCATATTTCTTTCTGATGAGAAATTAGCCTTAAAATGAAAAATAGAAGAGTTTAAAAGAGGACAAATGAATTTTAGATTCTTCTTTTGTGTTCCTCTGTATTGTAGAGGCTTGTGATTTTTCAAAAATTGTCAGAGCTAGCACATAAGTTTTAGTGTAAAATACTACCTCCTTAAGAGAAAAATATAAGGTACATTTAACCGCGTACTTTTCAGAGAGCACAGTGTTTAAAATACAGATAGCATTCTAAAAGTATAGTAATTTTACTGGCTGAGGAATAAAAGGATATAAGAGAATGTCAAGCTGCAAGTCTCAATGTGTCATGGAAGTAAAATATGATGGATTATTCCTATCAGGACATTAGAATCTGTATTCTTCGTTAAGTGAATGCACATTCTCAAAGTCCAGCAATCAGGTTTCCATAGCTTCTTCAGTTTTCAAAGGTGGATGCAGTTCAACTGAGAGCAATGATTTTACATCATCTGCCTTTAGATGCAAGAAATTTAACAGTTTTTCTTCTATTAACTGACTGTACAATTGTGAGGGAGAGAGCCTGAAAACTAAACATAAGTCTTCTAAGTCTTCGAAGAGCTTTTCCAATGTTACAATTGGTTTGTTAGGTGAGTTTTGGTTACGTGATATCTTAGTTTTTTTTTTTTTTCCAGAGGTTTTTATTTCTGACTGAGAATTGTAATTGTGATGCTACTTAGCATTTTAATTATATTTTTATAGTTAGTATAAAAACAAATGGTTGATTTTCCCCTTATTTTTAGTTATCACACCTTAAAGTTTCAGTAAAAGAAAAATTAATTGTATACGAGTGTTCTATACAAATAAAGGATTAAGAAGGAAACACTTTTGAAAGCTTCTTTGTTAAAGAAAGTATGAGGAAAGAATTCTAAGCACATAAAAATTTTATAGCCAGGAAATGAATATTCAACCTCTTTTACTCTGGAAATTTATCTGTGTTCTCTCTCTGTCTTTAATTACCTGCATTGCTCATTCATTCATTCATTCATTCATTCATAAATCCAACAAATATTTATTGAGTGACCACTACATGACAGAAACTTGGCTACATTAGTGAACAGAGCTGGCAGTGTTCTTGTCCTAAAAGACCTTATAATTGAAGAATCAAATTTATTTTAAGAGGGAAGTCTTCTCAAGCACTTTACACTCCTAACATGGGTTGCATCACCTCTCTCCCCTTCTAGAAAGTGTTTGACAATTCAGCATACTAGAACCAAAATCTGTTTTTCAATTATTAATATTTGAGACTCTGTTTTTTAATGTACATAGTTCTATTGTGAAAGAAAATAAGTGTGAGTATATAAGAAAACTGAGGGTATAAGTAAGAAATCTAGGATGAAACAATGTAAAGGAGAAGAACACAAGAGACCCAGCAGATGGGTTCCTAGAGCTCAGGGTCAACAGAAGCTCCAGAATCTCATCAGTTAACTACTTAGGAGAGTAGCATTCGTCTGTGCCTAGGACTTTTCAGCTGTCCTGTGAGAATTCTGATAGGATCAGTCTTACAATACTTTGGGTTGCTTACATGTCCCCATATATAACTGGAGGGCTGAACAGACAAGTTTAAGAGCCCTGAGTTGTGACAATGGTTAATGACAACACAATTATGCTTTTAGTAGAGCACAGCTGTTAAGTTGTGAGGTCTGAGTTATGGCTCTAGTGGTTATCAACCGTAAGCTGTTGGCGAGTTACTTAGCATCTTGGTTCTTCAATTTCCACGGTGTAAATGGAGATAATAATGTCTTGCTGATAGGGTTCTTGAAAGAATAAATGGCACCTATGACATAGTAAGGCCCAGCAGATGTTAGCATTATCTTTTTGTCCCCAACTATGTATATTGGTAATATCATTAATTTCCAGAGCTGATATTTGTTAAGAAAGCTTACCTTCATTTTACATTTCTTCTCTCCTCCACAGTTCCTGCATCTAAATCATCATTGAGTCTTGTGAGTCCTTTTAACATTTATAGCTCCAATACTGCTGATAACATATCAGTGGAATGAGCCACCTGCCAATAGCTTGGAAAGATGACAGAAGGGACAAAATTATGATTGACCATCTCACAGATTAATGGAACTCTACTTTAAAACTGTGATAATAGTGTCTCTTTAAAATCCTTTCAGGAAAATTTTCAAGTATAACTGCATTGATATTTGCAATGTCCGGTTGCTCAGTGGATTTTAACTAGAATGCCTGCATAATGTTTTATTATTCATGCATTAAGAAAAAGTGCATCATTATATGCTATTTTATATCAGGCACACTTCCCAGAATACTATAGAACAAAACTCTTAGTTGATAATAAATAGGTGCTTCCGATGCAATGTAAAATTACTTATATTTTGACTTTTATTTTAATTATTTACAATTAAAAGTTTAAAATGATAAAATTTGAAGGCTCCAGTATATCTCATACTGTGTTCTGTATTGTTATTACTGTATATTGGCTTTGGAAGGTATGCCTAGCTGGATCTGCTTGATTATATGTGTGCAGCGTTAGCAGAAGACATGAGTTTATAAAGTTAATTGCCATTTCATAGTTTTATAATGAAGAAAATGTATTTTTCCATTCAACATTTTAATTAGTCTCTTGAAATAAACTGAAAGATGAAATTTATTTTAAAAAGCCAAATAAAACCCAATTGGTTACTTATCAGTAGTAATATATAATGAAAGCTGCAATAGTTAGAAATTAAGATTTTCATTGTATTTATTTTACCTATAAAGATGAATTTTACAAAAAATATTTATTTAAAAATTGCATTTGAAATAACTCTTCCATATATGAAGAAGTAAGATGGTACAGAATTACCTCCAACTGTAAAAAATTGAACAAATGGATAAGTATATGAAACAAGTGTTTTCAACTATTAAGCAATGGGCA
Source organism: Eidolon dupreanum (assembly GCA_028627145.1). Taxonomy (NCBI): domain Eukaryota; kingdom Metazoa; phylum Chordata; class Mammalia; order Chiroptera; family Pteropodidae; genus Eidolon; species Eidolon dupreanum. The sequence continues at coordinate 45,739,850 of CM053502.1, read as the reverse complement.
GGACTCTAGGACTGTGATTCCTGAGAGAAAGAAAACAAGGGAGAAGAGCTCTATAATCTCCCCAACTTTCTGCCTAGAAGCAATTTCTGGACCACAGTGAAGGGAAGCGAGCTCAAACAAAACCTGGAAATTTTGATGATTTGTGACATCACAGGTCAGAGTTTGGAGAGATAGATGGAGCAAGACTTTATCAGACTACACCAAAGAATCATACAGAGACAGAGAAAGAGCTCCAAAAATTTGCTTAGGGTTTCCCTAGAGTCTTTGGCTGAATAGCAACCTACATGTACACGGAATAAAAATTCAAGTGGTCAGACAAAAATAACTCAACAGGGCCTTGAATCATTAAAGTTCTCAAAGGCCAGAGAGAAAAGACTCAGTGAAGCCAACAGATATTCAGTAGAGAACATGAAGAAATCCTTGAGATTCTTGGATTTGTGAGTTTATAGTTTCAAACAAACTCGGAAAGTTTATAGTCATTTTTTTAAAAAAAAAAATTTGTTTCTATTTCTCTTCATTCATTCTGGGATTCCAAATACACACACACACACACAGATATATACACACATACATACACACATATATATGTGTATATATACATATAAACATATTATATATATATATATACACACACACACACACACACACACACACACAATGATGACATTTTTCAGTTTACCAAGACTATGCTTTTTTACTTTTTTTGGTCTCTCTTTGCTTTGAGTAATTTTATTTAAATGTAAAATTTCAGAAAAAAATAAAAGCAAAAATAACAAATAATGATATAGCAAGTCAGTTAAGATTTTTCTTAATTGACTATAAGGACTATAAGGTGACAACAGATATAATTTATCAGCATAATTTAATATTGATCAATTGAATAAGAGATTATATAATCATCACAATAAAACCATGAAAATGATTTAATATTTTTCAACAACCACCCACAATTTAAATCTTAGTAACCTAGGTAACTACAGAGCACTCATTACATGCTAGGCCTTCATGTAGCCACTAATAAACAAAATTAAGAGAGAGAGAGAGAAAGAAGGAGAGTGATGAGGAGAGGAAGAAAAGAAAGAAGGAAGGAAGAGGAGGAGAGAAAAGAGAAAGGAGAGGAGGAACTGACAGAGAAGAGTATGCAGAGAGAATAAACTGCATTCCTGAAGTTTTTTACTTACTGGGAAGCTAGATGTACAAGAGATCATATGAATACAATGATACAGTATGATAGAAAGGATTTAGATTTTGAGGGGTGGTTAGAAAAAGAATGGTTAATGGAATGTAGAATTCTGTGCAAAATGTGCATTAAAAACTCTATATACTATAGAGCAGTTTTAGGTTTCTAATAAAATTGAGAGGAAGATACAGTGATTTCCCATAAATACCCTGCCTCCGCACATGGATAGCCTCCCCTATTATCAACACCACTCACCAATTTTTTTTTACCAAGGATGAACCTACATTAACACATCATAATCATGCAAACTTCATTGATTACCTGTTACCTTAGAATTCACTCTCGGTGTAGTATATTCTATGACTTTGAATAAATATGTAATGATTTATATCCATCATTATATTATATAGAGTATTTTCACTGCTCTAAAATTTTTTTGTGCTATGCTCCAGTACCCCATGGCAACCACTGAACTTTTTATTGTCTTTTTTGCCTTTTCTAAACTGTCATGTAGTTGGAATTATACAGTATATAAACTTCTCAGATTGGCTTCTTTCATTTAGAAATATCCTTTTATGTCTTTTTATGGTGTCACAAATCATTTTTTTAACATTGAATAATGTTTTATTGTCTGGATGTACCACAGTTTATTTATTCATTCACCACTTGAAGGATATCTTAGTGGCTTCTAAGTTTAGGCAATTATGATAAAGCTGTTATAAACATTTGTGTGCAGCCTTCTGTATACAAATAAGTTTTGAACACTTGGGCAAATACCATAAAGAGTGATTACTGGATCCTATGAGAAAATTATGTTTAGTTTTGTAAGAAACCACCAAACTGCCTTCTAAAATGACTGTGCCATTTTGCATTTTCACCAACAATATATGAGAGTTTCTGTTGGTTCACATCCTCACCAGCATTTGGTGTTAGTGTTCTGGATTTTGGCCATTCTAATAGCTGTATAGTCGTATCTTATTGTTGTTTTAATTTACATTTCCCTGATGTCATAAAATGTGGAACATCTTTTCATATGCATATTTGCTATTTGTATATCATCTTTGACGAGATGTCTGTTAAGGTCTTTGGCTCATTTTTTTAATCAGGTTGTTTGTTTTCTTATTGTTGAGTTTTAAGAATTCTTTGCATATTTTTGGATGAGTCCTTTATCAGATGCATCTTTTGCAAATATTTCTCTCAGTGTGGCTTGTATTTTTGTTCTCTTGATATTGTCTTTCACATAGCAGATGTTTTTAATTATATCTAGCCCAGTTTATTATTTTTTTTTCATGGATCATTCCTTTGGCATTATATGTAAAAAAGGCATCATTATATCCAAGGACTTCAAGATTTTTCCTAGGTTATCTTTTAGAAGTTTTATAATTTCACGTCTTAAATTTAAACCTATAATCTATTTTAAATTAATTTTTGTGAAGGATATTAAGCCTGTGTCTAGATTTATTTTTCTTCATGTGGATGGCCAGTTGTTCTAGCATTGGATATCTTTGCTCTATTGTATTGCTTTTGATCCTTTGCCAAATATTAGTTGCCTATATTTTTGAAACCAATGTTCAGCACTCTTTATTTTCTCCCATTAATCTATTTGTCTATTCTTTTGGCACAATACCACCTTGTCTTGTTACTCTAGCTATATAATAAGTCTTCACTTTGGTCGTGTCAGCCTTCCAACTTTGTTCTTCAATATTGCAGTGCTGTCTTGGGTCTGTTGCCTGTCCATTTAAACTTCAGAATCAGTTTTCAATATTCACAAAAATAGCTTGATGAGATTTTATTGTGATTGCATTAAATCTATAGATAAAATTGGTGGAAACTAATATCTTGACAATGTTGATTTTGTCCTATTTATGAATATAGAATATATATATATATATCCATTTACTTATTTCTTTGATTTCATTCATCAGTTTAGTAAATTTTCCAAAACAGAACTTCTATATATTTTGTCAGATATAAAACTATTTTATTTTTCAGCATGCTAACATAAATTTTATTGTTTTTAATTTTATATTTTATTTGCTTATTGCTGAAAATAGGAAATTAATTGAATTCTATATATGTTTTGTATTCTGCAACCTTGCTATAATTGCTTATTAATCCAGGAGTTCTTTTGTCAATTCTTTATGATTTTCTTTATAAATAATGATATCACATGCAAACAAAGACAGTTTGTGTTCATTCCTTTCTATATGCCTTTTATTTTACGTCCTTGCCTTATTGCACTAGAAAAAACTTCCAGTACTATGTTGAAAAGGAGTGGCAAATGTGGACATTCTTCACTTCTACCTGTTATTAGTGAGAAAGCTTCAAGTTTCTCATCATTAAGTATGATTAGAGGCTTTTTGTAGATAGTCTTTAACAAGTAGACTATTCTTAGTTTATTGAGATTTTTTGTCACAAGTGAATGTTGTATTTGTCAAATATTTTTTTGCATCTATTATTATGACCATGTGATGTTCTTTTTTTAGCCTGTTAATGTGGTGAATTATGTTAATTGATTTTCCAATGTCAAATCAGCTTTGCAATTATGAGATAAATTCCACTTGATCATGATGCATAATTATTTTAATACATTATTGAATTAAGATTTTTGCATTTATGCTCATGAGAACTATTGATCTGTAGTTTTCTCGTAATGTCTGGTCAATATATGAGGGCAAGTGATACATTAATAAAAAATAAGCACACAGTTTAAATAAATGTTAGAAAACATAATACAAATACTTGCCAACTTAAATTTATAAAATCTTTTCTGTGCATTTCTTTATGTGTTTTTAAAGTAAGATGACTATTAAGTTAGCACTTTTCTTGTGTTGGTAAATATCTTTCTGCTCTTATGATTATCTGCACTGTCCTCTAGTCTATATTTTATATCTATTACTAAACTACATGTACTGCTTACCTCATAAGAATGTCATCGAAAGAAAAATGAGATCAATATTGTGAAAGTACTCCCAGCACAGCAAAAGAAATATATTATGTAAATGTAGCATATGATTACTGTTAACATTATTATTATCCATTAGAAGGGTAAATATGCTTTATCTAAGAGCTATGCAAATGAATGACTAAAAAACATTGTTTAATGTTTCACTTAGACAAACATTAAATAAGGGGGCCAGTACATATTTTTTCTTTAATTATGAAATATGAAAACAACTCAGAATTTTACTTGCCTTTTTTTGTCTCATATAATGTTTACATGCTTATTTTCCTCCTTCTGTTTAATGACTTTAATACATTTGCATAGTGATTTCCATTTACTAAGTGCTTTACAGTCATTTATTGGTCAATATTTCTTCAACATATGCAATAACTTAATAAATGTCAGTAAGCTTTATATGCAAGATGATGGGACAAAGGGGTCTTTTTCTTAGCTTACTTATAAATATAAAAAAATCATAAGAAAAACAGTTAGCTATTTCAGATTTCATAGTCAGTGGCAGAGCTGAAATTACCACTCAAATTTTTAGCTTTCATCATCTGCACCGATGCTTCTTAGACTTATGGAATTTGGAAACCCTACTGGGCAATTTTTTATGCTTTAGAAGCCCAGTTTCTGGGTGATATTGAGACAAAATCTGAGATGACAGATCAGATGTAAATTAAACATGAGCACAGTGATCATACTTTCTTCCCTAGAAACAAAGAAATGCCTCAATAGAATAGCAGTATTCTTTGGAACACGGTTTGGAAATTAATAGCGTAAACCATTGTACTCAAAAGTGTGTTATGGGCAACATTTGAACCGGATTTTGTTAGTGTGCAAGTATAAAATGAAGTCTATACATTATTTTTAAAGAGATTTTTTTTTAACTGAAGGATATCACAGAGCCTGTGATATGCTCATTTGCAATATGAATATCTCAAAGATGGATTTAGCTTGTGATATATATCCCCTAAATATTTAGCCATAGAATCTTTTTATTAAAAACAAACAAACAAACAAACAAACATTTAACACTAATGGTCTTCCGGTATGGACTGAATGCTTGTGTTCCTCAAAAATTCATATGTTGAAGCCTAATCCCCAAAGTAATAGTGTTTGGAAGTAGGGCCTTTAGGGGATAATTAGATCATGAGGTGGAATTTTTATGAATGGAATTAGTGCCTTTATAAAAAGAGGCACAAGAAAGATATCTTCTTTTCTCTTGAAGATACAGAGAGAAGATGGCTGTCTATAAGCCAGGAAGTGGGTTCTCAGTAGAACTTCACCATGCTGGCATCCTGACTTCCAGCCTCTTAGAACTGTGAAAAATAAATATTTGCTGTTTAAGCCACTCAATCTAGGGTATCTTGGTAAAGCATGCTAAACTGACTAAGATACCTTCAGAACACAGTTTAAAATAAACATCAATTTTTAGATGATGTAATTTATTCATAAGGTATAAAGATATATATTCTATTTAGAGTAGGCTATTTTAAAGTGATAAGAACTAAATTATAAAGTTTAAATGCTAAAGTTGCATTTGTCAATCTTTGCATTTATTATTCAAAAAGTTGAACATTTAAGTCTTAATATTTTCATATAAAAAGCAATGGGAATATGTTTAAAGTATGATGGCCTCTGATATTCATGTTTATAATCTAACACTTATTAGCAAGGATTCAAAGAGAGTGATCCTTTTGCACAACATTTACTATATTGATTGACCATTTGTTCCTGAACATAGTGCACTAGAATAATTTGTTAAGAATAAGAACTTCTTATGTTAGAAATAGAACCTAAAAATCTTTTTTTTTTTTTTTAAACAAATGTCCAAGTAATTCTGTTGAATTTAGAAACTACAAAATCTAAAGTTCTGTTAATTTTTTTTGGCAAAAATCATCAAGTGGGAAGCCAAGCAAAGATTCTCTACTCTCTAAATTTGTCTTTCTCTCTTCATCACCCTTCAGGATTTGAAGGGTTGATATAGCATCAAGTCAAATAAAAATTAGATCACTTTGTTTTCCCAATCATCTCTTCTTCTTACAATTTCTCATAAATCAGAAAGGTTTTTTTTTTTTTAACCTGTCTAGAAAAGATTGCTAATGTCATCTCCTATTTTTGTAAGGTGGTCTTTGCCCTCTTGTCTCTTTCTAGAGCTATAATGTAAGAATGGTCACCTGAAATATGATTTACCCTGAAGAAAGGAAAACACATCAGTTTAATCAGTTTAGTGTTTTCAAAGTATCATTTCCTCTGAAACCATTCTTTCACAAATTTTTGTTGAATACCTACTAGATACCAAGTACTATTTTGGATACAACAAAGACAATGGTATCCTTCTTAAAGTTTGGTCACACCAAAATTGCCATAAACACATTGTAAGTCATAAAAGTCATCCACTTATAATGAGATTTCAATTTATTTCAATGGATCAAATATAATTGTCTATCACCACTGAAATAAAAAAAAATATTAAAAAAAGGATTTTAAAATTTCATTTTATTCTTTTTGGTATTCTTTGAGTAACTAAAGAATTTTGTTTTTATAAAGGTATTGATTTGTATCACAATGGCATCTGTAATCATTTTATTTTATTTTTTAAAACAACCTCAAAAATTGATGTTATTCATAATTCAGTATATAATTATCATGATATATGCATAATATTATTTTTCAACTCAAATTTTAATCAGCAATTTTATAGAGAATTTGTTGTTTTCTCTTAAATCTCTGCTTACATTATATGCTACTCATGTGATACTTGTAGCATAGACTATTAGTGCCCAAATAATTAAGAATACAAACATTAAAACTTTTAAATTAATTAATAAAAATGGGAAATTTTTATTCTTATATATTACTTGCCTGGGTTATTCCACATGGCTTTTGAGAATTCCTTATATCATTTTAAATTGTTGTATAGCATCCCATTTTGCAAGCATAACACATTTTTCAGCATATAAAATTACCTTCTAAGTATTCCCAATTCTTGCTTTTACCAAAAAATAAAATGATGAAATAAATATCCCTGTAAAAGTCACATTGTGTGACTGAAGGTTAATTTTCCTAAGTTAATTCAGAAGTAGAATTCCTGAGTTGCAATGTATGCAAATTTTAAAGTTAAAAAATATTTGATTGAATATATGAATCTTTTTAAATAATCAATTTCATACAGTTTGACTTGAATATTCTATATTGTTCTTCAAAGTGACTGTATAAAGTGGCTGTCTGAGAATGCTATCTTTTGACATTCTTGAAATACTTTATATTAGTAAATCTTAATTCTTGCCAAATTAATGAGTAAAATTTTTTTCACTTTTATTAATATTCTTATTATATATTTTATGTATAAATCCTTAATTGTTATGCACATATTTTATTATATATGAAATCATTAAATCATATAGAATATATTTTATTTTATTGTTTTTTTTTAAATTTTATATCATCTTCGTGAGCGTCAAGTACTTGTTTTTAATGTCCTCTGTCATGCAGAGCTATTTTGTGGTGTAATAATTTAATCTAACTTTTGCTTTTCTCTTAATATTATATAAATATGAAGGCAGACACTTAGTCTACATTTTTCCACATTTTATTTTTAGTATCTAATTCTGTGCCTGTCTCTTAGTTTGGAGCTTAATAAATATTAATTGATTAACGATTACATTTTTCTTTTGATTTTTTCTTTGTGTCTTTTTAAAGAAAACATATTTTATTCTGAAACCAAGATGGAGTCCTTTGTTATATTTAATTTTTAATTGTAAATAAAATACACTGTTTTATACATCAATCTTTATTTATTAAAAAATTCTCATTTAGAATTTATTTTTGTATTATTAAGAAGTGTGTAAATTTCTCCTTAAAAATGAAAGCCAAGTGTGCCAATACCATATATTAGTATATATACATAGTTAATAATAATCTATTAACATTAATATACATTATTTCTTTTGCCACAAGTTAACATATATGTATAGGACTCTTTTGGTCTATTTTCTAGCTCATTGGTTTGTCCCTATATCTAAACCATGTTTAAATGTTTCTCTCTTATCTGATTCTTTTTCAAAATCTATTTCCAAACAGAACTTTCTAATCTTAGTTATTCGGATTCAATCAAAAACATGGATTATGGCAAGTGGATCATTTCAAACAATAATTTAGAGCATTAGTTATTCTTTTCTTATTCTGTTCACTAATGATAGTAATACTTTACTGATCATTAGAGTCAAATAATTTGGGCTCCCTGCTATGCAAAAGATCTTTTGCTTTAATTCCTCTACTCTGTGTATACTTAACTACAGCACCAAAGGATGTGTTTGGTCCTAGTCCACTGACAATGACCAAGCTTTAAATTTCATCTAAGACTACAACTTTGGGTTTTCTCTTCCTTGATTTCAAGTTCACCTTCATATTTTTAATAATATGTTTAAATATTTTATAAATCACTTCTATATTTTTAGAAATAAAGGGATGATTATGAATCTCTGTGTTCAGTCTTCCATTTTTACTTAAATTTCTTTCTAATAAATATCCTTAAGATTTAAAATGTCACTGGTAATCTGATAAACTAAAATCTTCTAATGTGCATGTACATATCTCAACTTAGCTTTTCTTTTAAAATTTTCATCTATCTTCATGCCAAATCTGTCAGTAAAAACTGATTAAATATTCAAATCAGTTAGTGAGCAGTGAAATTTTTTTGAGGAAGCTATTTATTTATTTATTTATTATTAAGTTTGTTGGAGTAACATTGGTAATACAATTATATAATTTTCAGGTGTACATTATAATTTGACATCTATATATTTTATTGTGTGTTTACCACCCAAAGTCCAGTTTCCTTCAGCTACCATATATTTGATCTCCAATGGGCAGTGTATTTTTAAGAAACTTCCCTTCCATTGGTTTGATCTCAATTGTGCTGTAGCCAAAGTGGCCCAGACAACTAATTGCTAATGTGCTTTCTTGCCTTAAAAGGTCAAGGATTAAAAGATGTTTATTCAAATTTCAGATATGTAATCATTTCAGATCATAGATGGTATAAAAAAATCACCTCCCAGAATATAGCACATTTCTTTGAAATAAATGAAAGCAGAAGGGAATAACATTCAGTATTAGAAAATTAACACTAGCCTGAATGTGTTATATAAAACAAAATTAGTACATTCAGTAGCAAAAAATATGAATCTAGCCAGTGAGATGTGGAAAATGGAGAATCTATGTCTTGTTTATGAAGCATTCAAAAGGGGGTTGGGTGAATTTATCAGAGCCAAGAAAATAAAGCAGCTCTCTGTAAAGCTTCCTTGAACTATTTCCAAACAACATCAATATAGTTGGCAAAGTTAACATGGTAATGAATTAGTGTTAATTTGTGCTTACAAAAAAAAAATACAAAAAAACAACAACAAAAAAAACTCTGTATTTTAAAACATAGAAGTGTTAATGTTGCTTTCCAAAATTTAGTTGTACTCATTTTACTTATTTTTTTTCATATCAAGAAAAATGCAAATTAAGACAATAGTGAAAAAAGAAAAATTATGGCAGGACTGAAAAGACTCAAAGAAAAATTAAAAGAAATAAAGCTAGGTTAGGAACGCTAATAACTAAATTTAAGAGATTATCGAATGTACAGTTTGATTTACACATGCACTAAAATTACTTTGTATATAAAATAATACAATACATACTGATATCTATACCCATTCTCTTTTCATTTTTCTTTTTTATATAAACTTTGTGTTGACGTAGAACATACTGTGCAGGTCATAAGTGTCTAGTTTGATGAATTTTGACAAAGTCAACATCCATTTATACTACACCCAGATCAAGAACTGGAACATCACCAGCGTTCCAGAAGCTCCACTAGATTTTATTCCCAGTCATCACTTTTCACTCAGCGAGGGAGACAATTACCTGTTCTTTTATATTTGTTTTTTATTTCTGCATAGCTAATTACCATATCTTTAAAGTGTTAAATAACATAAATTTATTGTCTTAGTTTCTATAGATTAGGAGTTTAGATATAGCGAGCTGGATACAGTCAAGGTGTTGGTCATGGCTACAAACTCATCGGGGGACCAGGGTCCTCTTTCATTTGGCAGTAGAACTAAAATCAATGTTTTCTAGCTCTCAGCTAGAGATAATTTTCACCTTCTAGAGTTCTTTCTTGGATCCTTGTACCATGATACCCTCCACAGTCAGTTCCCAAAATAGTTACTTGCTTCTTTAAGGCCAGCAGAAGAATCTCTCTACCTTCAATCTACAGTGAGAACCTAGAACCTCTTTTAAAAGGCTTCGAATTAGTCAAGCTCACCCAGCATAATCTTCCTTTTTAGTAATTCAAACTCAACTGATTAGAAACCTAAATTGCATCTAGAAAATGTCTTTACTATTACCATTTAATGTAACCTAATCACAAGAGAGAAATCAAGTCATCATCATGTCTTCCCCTCAATCAAAGAATGGGGATTACACCGTGCGTGTACACAGGTGGAAGTGAACCTTGCAGGCCATCTTAGAATTCTCACTTTTTTTATACTATAGATTAGGTCTTACTACTTTTGAATCTTATATTAAGGAATCATATTAATAATAAATATTTTATTAACTGTTAATTAATTAATTAATTATATTAATAACTTTTCCATCTGGCTTCTTTCATTTATTAATGTTTTTATAAGATCATTCTGTACAGTGTGTATAACAATGATTTATTCATTTGTATTTTTGTATATTCATTCTCATTATTTCTATTGTGTAAGTACATTAAAATTTTTATTATTATTTATTAGTTTACTGTTGTTAAACATTTCAGTTGCTTCTACTTTTATACCATTATAACCACATTTGTATCTTTCATGAACATATATACATGCATTTCTGATAGAGATATACTTAAGAGTTACTTTCTACTTTAAGAAAAACACTTCTACTTTAAGAAAGTTATAAGAAAATTTAAATTCCAGCCAACATCTTATGTGATCTTTAGTTGCTCAACATTCCCACCAAACCATTGTATTAACAACCGTATTTTTTGTTGTTGCGATTGTGTGGTGGGTATATATCAGTATTGTGTTGTGAATTTCCATGATGGCTAATGATGTAGTACATTTTTTCATGCTTTTCTTTCTTTCTTTTTTGGATGGGGGCTTTAATGTTCTTGTTATAAAATTGCATTTTAAATCACTCTCATATTTTTATGTCTGCCCGTTTTCTTACTGATTTGTAGTCTTTTATATATTGTCAATACAATTTCTTTATCAATTATATGCTTACAAATATCTTCTATTATCTGGCTTTCATTTTTTATTCTCTTAATATTATATTTTTAGGTGAATAGAAATCATAAACTTAATGAAGTCTGAGTTATTTTTTTTCTTTGTTATCAATTTTTGTGTCAAACATAGGGAGTTGGTTTTCTAAAGCAGAGTTATCATTTTGCATTTCACATGCAGTGGATAAAAGTTCCAATTTATTCACGTCCTCATTAGTAGTAGATATCACCAGTCTTCTTTATTTTAGCAATTCTAATATTTTTGCAGTAAAATCTCATTTTAGTATTAATTAATGTACATTTCCATAATGATAATGATGTTGAGCATCTTTTAATGACTTATTTGCCATTCATATGTCTATAGTAAAATGTTCATTCAAATATTTTGCTTATTTTAATTAACTTGTTTGTTTTCTTTTTATTGAGTTTTGAGAGTTCCTTTTTACTTTGAATATAAGTTCTTTATAAGATACATAATTTGAAAATACTTTTTCTACTAATGGGTGGCTTTGTATTTTTTACATTCTCTTAATGTGACTTTCAGAGAGCAGTTTTTAATTTTGATGAAGTACAAAATATACATTTGTCCTTTTATAAATCATAATCGTAGTGCTGTATCTAGAATATTTTTGCCTAAACAAAGGTAACATATATTTTACCCCATATTTTCTTTTAGAAAATTTATAGTTTGGAGTTTTACTATTATGTATAGGGACATATAGTATTAAAGTTCTTTATGGTGTAATGTATGAATCAAAGTTTTAGATAGATGATAGATAAATGATAGATAGATAGATATGAATATTCCATTTATTCAGAGTAATTTGTTGAAAACTATTTTTCTCCACTGTGTGACCTTTGCAATTTGTCAAAATCAGTTTTCTTGGGAGAAATGCAATTATATGTCAGACTCAGTTCTCTGTCCCCTTAGTTTGTCCTCTCAAGTGTCTAATTTTTGTTTCTATAGCCTCATAAAACTACCAAATACTCTCGTGAATTCTCTGATCCCCATCGACATTTTTCTGCTGAGACAAGGCACAGATTCTGTTTGTTGTTGTGTCTATAGAATCCTAAAATAACCAAATCAAATGAATCTCATCAGCTCACTTTTCTTATTTTTTTCATCTCTTAAAATTTAGTTACCCTAGTCCTTGTTGCTTCAACAAAGAGCTGATATCTTTAAACAAATAACTTTTAGACTTTATCTAGATTTTCTTAGTAGTTCGCAATAAGATAATTGGTCTGCTTGTACCAACTTTGTTCTATTTCAAAAGGGATTTCATTATTTTGAAAAATAATCCCATGAGAAGGTTTTTGACACTTCTGTATTTCAGTTGTAAATAAGATTCAATCTGGCAACCTCTCTTTAAAAAAAAAAAAAGTTTAGACATAAAAAAAATGGGCTGAAGAGGATTCTTCCTCCAGAATGGTGGTATGAAAAGTTTCATGGACCTATTCTCCAGTGAAACAGCCATACGTGGTAAAAATTATTTATAAGACAGTTATTTAAAATCTCTGGAAACCATCATTAGCCATACAACAAATGAAGAAACATTTATTCAATAAAATATTCTAAGTCGTGGCAAAAACAGGTATAATCTGTGGCACTCGAGCCACAAAATCTCCTTTCCTCAACTTCACTTCAACGTGGCAGGAGATTCACTCCAGCCTGGTGTGTGACCAAGAAGGTGAGGCTTCCTTCTTTCCTTTTTGGAAAGAGCTAAGAATCAACCATGGGAGGAGTAGCCAATATTTCTCATCTCATTCAGTTCTGTGTTTCAGAGAAATTAAATTTAGGCAAGCATGAGCAAGAAGACAAGTCACTTAAAAAATAAACAAGAAAACAACAAATATAGCAGATTCCAGAGAGAAGGAACCAGTATCCATAATTGATACAATATATTTTCTAAAATTTCCAGTTTTCCATTATTAATTTGAGACCCGCAGGAAAAAAAAAGAAAATATGACCCCAATGCAAGGGTGACAAAGTTAGGCAACAATGACAAAAAAAAAAAAAAAAAGCCTTTAAAGTAGATTTTATAAATATTTTTAAGAAAAAAAAAGAACCTGTTTATAGAAACAAAGGAAAGTATGAAGACAAGTAAAGGTGAGAAAAAGACAACTAGAGATTTTTTAAAAAGAAAGAAAAAAATAATTTATTTCTATGAGATCTGTCTTCTAGAAATAATGAAGAATGTTATTCAGAGTGAAGGCAAGTAACCACAGACAGTATGTTGAAAACATATAAAACTCATTGGTAAAAGTAATTATGTAATTGTAGAATATGAATTTATATTATGTAACTGATTTTAAAAGCAATATGTATGTAATTCCATATTTGGAGCCATAACATACAAAACTTCAATATAACTGGCAATGACTGTGCAAAATTGGTGAAGAGGAAACAAAGCTCTACTGGAGTAAGAGAACGATGCTAGATAGTCACTATAATCTACAGAAACAAGGAAGAGAATCAGAACTTTGAGGGTTAATAATAAACTGTATATTCTTGCTTGGCTTTCCTATCTTAGCTCCTTTAAATGACAAAATTAAATAAAGTAATAATTATAAAATTGTGTTTTATAATTAATGTTTTATAATTATATAGATGAAATAGCACAAAAAAAGAATATGGAATAGAGCTACATAGCTCTGATATACATTATATATAGGAAACATTTTTTATTATAAGATACAAATGGCTTGGATATAAAAGATGGAAAAATTATATATCATGTAAACAGAAAGAGTAAGAAAATTGAAGGCTATACTAATATCAGACATAATAGATGTTTAAATGAATAAATGTTACAAGAAATAAAGAGGGATATTTTCTAATAATAAAATGATCAACCTACTGAATAATGTGACAATTATAAGCATATGTACACCCAACAGCAGTGTCTCAATATACACAAAAAGGTGACAGAAGTGAGGGAGAAATTGGCAATTCAAAAATAATAGTTGAAGACTTCAATCCACACTTTCAGTAATGGATACAATACCTAGGCAAAAGAGAAACAGAAAAGGAACAACTCTGTAAACCAGCTAGTCCTAACAGACACCTATATACAATCCATCTAATGACAGCAGCGTATATATTTGTCTTGAGCACATGTTAGACATTCCTCAAGACAGATCACAAATCAAGTTAGGCCATACATACAAAAAAAAAAAAATGGAAATCATACGAAGTACATTCTTCTATTAAAAAATAATGTGAGAAGTCAATAAAACAAAATTTGGACAAATCACAAATATGAGGAAATTAAAAAGCACACTCTTAATTATTCAAAAAGTCAAAGAAAAAATATAAGAGATATTAGAAAATGAAAATAATTAAAAACACAACACCCAAAATTTAAGAAATGTGGCAAAGCACTGCTTAAAAAGAAATTTAAGGCCGTAAACTCTTGTATTTAAAAAGAATAAGGGTCTCAGATAACTAATCTAATAAGCTTTCACCCTAAAATGTGAGAAAATAATCTTACATCCACCTAAAGTAAGCAGAAAAAAGAAAATAATAAAAATTTGAGTAAAAACTGATGAAATCAATAACAGAAAAAAAAATAAAGAAAAACCAACACAATCAAAACTGAGTTATTTGAAAGAGCAACACAATTAACCATTTTTTAGCTGGAAAGAACAATAAAAAATAGAAGTTTATAAGTTACTAAAATCAGAAATGTAAAATGGACATTAGTGCTAACCTTCCATAAATGAAAGGGATCATAAGGTAATATTATAAACAAGTACATGCCAACAAATTACATATTTCTAGGAAGATGCAAACTATGAAAACTGACTTAAGAGGAAATAAAAAGTTGAAATAAGTCTTTAATAATTAAAGATTCAATTGGAAAATTCTAAAATTTCTCAGAAATAAAAGCCCATCCCCATATGGCTTCACTGTGAATTTTATTAATTATTTAAAGAATAAGTAAAACTTATCCTTCTCAAACTCTTCTAAGAAATAACAATGCAAAGAACACTTACAAATATACTCTATAAACCAGTATCGCCTTTATACTGAAATCAGTTAAAGTAATTACAAGATTAAAAAGTTACAACCAAATATCTTTTATTAATATTGAAAGAAAAATCTTCTAAAACTAAATATGGCAATGTATAATGAAGATGATACAAGTGAAATTTATCACAGAAATGCAATGTTATTTTAACTTCTGAAAATAAAATTTTGAAATAAACCATATCAATAAAATAAAGTACAAAAAAGCAAGTGTTTATCTTAATGGTGGCAGAAGGTGCATTAGAAAAAATCCAAAACCCTTTCATGATAAAAAACATTCAACAACAGAGAGGTGAATGGACGCCATCAGCCTGTTTTTCTAGGGTATCTAGAAAATCAACAGCCAATGTTATACTAAATGAGTAAAAACTATTTGATTTTCCTCTGTGATTAGGAACAATATAAAAATGTCTGTTCTTGCCATTTCTGTTTAACATTTTACCAAAAGTTCTAATCGTGGCAATTAGGCATAAAAATTAAATAAAAAGAAAAGAGTAGGTAAAATTACCCCTACTTGCAGATGGCATAAATTTGTAAATAACAACCTTAAGAAAATCAACTGAAAAAAAAAAAAACCTATTAGAACTAATAAATGAATTCAGCAAGTTTTCAGGGAACAAGTTCAACATGCAAGAAATTAATTGTAATTCTATACAATAACAATGAACAGTTAGCACATTTAATTAAGAAAATTTTATTAACAAAGCATCAACAATAATAAATTAGTTAATACATTTAATAAAAGAAGAACAAGACATACAAAGAAGCTATAAAATGTAGTTTAAAGAAATTGAAGACTAAATAAATGGTTATTGTTTCTTTTCATCTGGTATTTCCTTTTTCAATACTTTCTTTCTTCTCACATTTTACCATAAGCAGCAAAGAGAAACCAGGCTATACCTTCCACACTTTGCTTGGAAATCTTCTCAGCTAAATATGTAAGATCTTGACTTACAAAGTCTGTTTTCCACAACTGAACAGCAGAATACAATTTGGCCAATTTCTATACCACTTAATAAGTTATTAATAACATGTTCCTCATTTCTGTCTGAGTCTTTTTCGGAAGCACCATTGACATTTATATTTGTAACAACAGTCTGTTCCTGATAGTATACTTATTCTCTAATATGATAGATGTTTTTCTCTACAGCTTTCCTCACTTCTTTCTCAGCATTGCCAAAATTACTTCTAACATCCATATTTCTGCCAATAATCTCTTTAAGACAAGCTAGGTTTTTGCTAGCAAGTGCCTCAAAATTCTTCCAGCCTTTATCCATTACCGCATTCCAAAGTCACTTTCACATTTTCAAGTATTTGTTACAGTAGAACCACAGTTCCTGGTACCAAAAATTGTAATAGTTTCTAGGGTTTCCATAACAAAGTACCACCAACTGGTTAGCTTAAAACAAAAGAAGTATATTCTATTACAGTTTTAGAGACAATGAAATATTATTCAGCCATTAAAAGGAATGATGTACTAATACATACTACATGGATAAACCTTGAAAAAAGCATAAGTAAAAGAAACCAGGCACAAAAATACCAGATGTTATATGACTCCATTTATATGAAATGTCCAGAATAGTCAAATCGACAGAGACAGAAAGTTGATTAGTAATTGCCTAGGGCTAAGGAGTTTGAGGGGAAATGGAGTGTAACTAATTCTGGACATTGGGCTTCTTTGTAGGGTGATTTAAAAGTTTGAAAAGTGATTATGGTGATGGTTGCACAACTCTGCAGTTGTAATGAAATCCATTGAATTGTATACTTTAAATGGGAGAGATGCATAGTATGTGAATTATATCTCAATAAGATTATTATATAAAAAATAAGAGGTTAAAATATATATGATTACATATAAATATAAAATAAAATATGAAATGTATACTATATTAACAAATATAAATTGTATAAGCATATCATATGTTATATTATATGCAAATGCCCAGGTTAGTAATTATAAAAACATTTTTAAACTCTTAAACACTTAGTATTAACTGATTTTTCTTATGTACAATCTTATTGAACCCTCTCAAATGTATAAAATGGTCATGTATGATTATGCTCCATATTTTACAGGTAAGGAAATTAAGACTCATGTTATTTTTTTAACAATAGAAGTCTTACTATACTCATCATATACTAAACTCATCAGTTAAAAAGAAGAAATCATTAGTTTGAAATAAAATGAATAGCCATAAGAGTTATACTGTTTACAGAAGAAATATCTATAATATATGAACATTGAAAGATGAAAATAAAAATATTTGAAAAGATAAATCAGTATATATTCACCAAAATGAAAAAAAAAATAGTAGCTATGTTAATATCACACATGATAAACTTTAAGCGGAAAAGTGGCCTTAGAAATAGATATGAACACAGTAATTACAAATTTTTAATTATCCAGGTATATGTAATAATTATTCATCTAAGTTCAATTAGTACTATAGTCTCAAAATAGATGGGGCAAATGGACAGAATTATAAGGGAAAAATATGCATCATATTAGAAGATTCACTATATTTCTTAGTTGACCAATAAAGAAAAAAGTAGTAACAAATGTATAGGACATTTGAGCAATATGATTAGCATATAATTTAAGTGGCAGATATAGAATCTGCATACAATTGTAAGAAACATATTGTTTTTAAAGCTCACATCAAACAATTACACAATTTATACATACACAAAGCCTTAAAGCAAGTCTCAACAAGTTTCAAAGATTCATTATCATAAATAAAACTTTTTTTTATCATAGTAGAATTTCTATTTGACTCAAATATAAGGAAGGTATAAAAGCCACTATGTATTTCCATATACTTATGAGTCAAAAAAGTTATAAAAATGGAAATTTAAATATACTTAGAATTGAACAATAATGAAATCAGTAAATATCAAACTTGTAAGATGTGATGAAATTTGCAGCATTTATTCTTATATTAGAAAATGAGAAATCTTGAAGAGATATATAATTAAAGAAGTAAGGGACATAAGCATAAACTGAAGTAAATTATGAATAATAAGCCATATTAATAAGGTTAGAAAAGAAGAACACTCAAAATGAAAAGTTGATTTAGTAAAAGAAAAACATTAAACCTATTTCTCCAAGTTAGATTGGAGGTTAAACTGTGTTTGAATTATCTCCTATTCACCTCATTGTTGAAGGAGGGATTCCTGACCTAGTAAACTCAAAACACTCTACACTGGGCCAAAGATATTGACAGAAATTGATTAGTTGTATATACACATTGTGTTGGAGGAAGAGGATACTGCATAGCACACAGAACTATAGGGGTGTTACACTCAGGAACATATTGAACAAACCACGAGGTATGGAAGGCAGGCGAGCTCCCTGGTTCCTAGGGGAGGATGAAATTTTCTTGTTGGACTAATTCAGTTTGCAAGCAGCAAATTGAAACTCACTATTCACGGATAAGCAAGAAGTGTGTTTGCTGCTTTTGTTAAGGAGCATGTGGCTACGGGATCTTATCCATGGGAGCGGAGTGGGGAGAACTTGTAGTTAGGCCATTTGAGTCCCTCTCAATTTTACCAGGTATCAAAGCTGCATATAACATGGAGTCTTAATTTTATGCATTAACCACAAACCAGTGCAAAAAAGATCACAAGTAAATAAATGCATGAACAATAAATTGTACAAAAGTAGTAGAAAATGTAATTATTTGTAGATAAAATATTACCTACAAATAATTATTTAAGTATATTTAAGTATATTTAAGTATATTACAAGTTAGAAACAGTAAGTTATGTATTTTTGTATATTAAATCATTATGAAACCAGATAAATTATAATTAATTAGAAGATATTTTAATTTTGTTTAATTTTACAATAAAAACAAAAAGAGTAAAAAAATCAGAAGAAATCTAAGATATTCAAGACATCTATAGAGATAATTACAAAATATTTTGACAGTGTGGTAGAAAGGCACATTAGGTCAGTCACTACTTTTTAACTTCATTCTAAATGTGCATTGTCATATTGCATCAATAAAAAAGCTGAAAAACACATTTCTCATATTCTTTTGCAGTTTAGGTCCCAGAAGAAATTTAAGTTCTGCCAATAAAGGATACCCAGCTGAACTTGTACTTGAATTTGGAACTGGTTTACACTGGTAATTTGGCAATGTTCAAGGCATTTATTTTTTCTTTTACATTTCTCTTAGACCCAGCATGGCTCTGGAGCCAATAATTCTAGAAACAGCTTTCTGATTTCTGATGGCAGTAAAGCTGGTATTCTTCTGAAGCCAACATTTGTGGTAGTGCCTTCTGAATCCAGACAAAATGGCTAATACGAGTGGCCATAAAGCCAGTGGCTGGGACTATAGACTTCTTAGGGGCAAGTTTCTGATTATAGCAAAGGTTAAACTTCATTGGCAGGTCAGTATATGATTTTGTCCAAGGAGTCATTCCTGGAGACCTAGCAAAAACACTGTTCCTCCAAAACTTCTTACCATTTGTAAGCAATTAAATCATGCTCTCCTTTAAAGTTTTATGTTATCTGTGACTTTAACAAGACAAAGATCTAACTAAAGTGAGAGATATGTTCTTATAAAAAAAAATGCTTAATGTATAAGGATATAGGTGCTTTTTAAATGAAATTATACATTCTCAGAGCTTCCCCTGGAATTTTATTCTGATTCTAGAATTTATCTTGCAAAATATCAAGATAATATAAAACTATTATTGCAAAATATTGGTTTTGACACAGTAAAATGTGAATAAACCAAAGTAATAGTAAATCAAACAACTAGGAGCTCAGAAATAGTTCCTTGTTTATACTCATTAAATAAACAAATATTTAATTATTACTTAATGTAAGTCAGGAACTGTTCTTTAAGTTGTAAATGCATTAAAGAACAAAAAAGAAAATATGACATGTCCTTACTTAGGATGTATTCTGAACGAGGAATAACAGAATACACTTTCTAAATAATAAGTCGGTAAATTTGAGAAGAGAACTTATATTTCTACCTTGTACAATACACAGAATAATTAATACCATTTAAATTTTAAAGAGGGTACCTAAAAAACCACCCATTAAAAATGATTCAGGGTTTCAGCTAAGACATTAAAGAGCGAGGAAGTCATTGTTCTCATCCTTTCAATAAGAAAAGGTGGAGAACTGAAAAAATCAATGACTTTGTTGGACTCATGGGAGAAATGAGTTTGTAGAGAAAACTGCCACAACAATGTGCAGAAGAAATGTGCAGATCAAGAGATCTGCTTACCTGGAGTAGACGTTGCTAGAGCCATAGAGTGGTAAAAACGCTTACAGGTATATAGCAGAATTGAGACTAAATGTGGACTACAGTGAAAATGATAAACCCCTAGAGTCTACAGTTTTAGAGATGCTCTCATACTTTAATGTGTTCATCATAGCTCTGGTCAAAGGAAGGCAAAGAGTAGCTATTTTAAATTATGTCTAGAGCCTTCTGCATTATAATAGACTATGCTCTAGAGAATTTTTCCTTTCTACCTCCCTGGGTCCTTCCAAGATGTAATCTAAAACTGTTCCCCTTTTTGGGAGGGCAGGGAGAGGCCAAAGAAAAATGCAATTCACTCCAGATTGGTATGTGACAGGTTTAATAAGCAAGAGAATTAGGAGGCTTGTCTTGGGTAGCTGAAAGACTAGTAGATTTTCCACACCAGCCTGCCAAATATTAAAATTTATATATGGGCCTTAACTGGGTTTAGTCATATAACAAGGGACCTTAACTAGGTTCAGTTATATTCATAGGGGACCTAACTGGGTTTAGTCATGCACTCAGTCCAGATAATCTTATCATCACATTATTACCAAAGCTCTGTCCTTGGGGAATCTTCTGCAAGTGGTGAGGGCAAGCTGACTGCACATTACAGACAGGGAGGAAGTGGGGAGCCTCAATTGCCTGGGTCCAGCTCTCAGGTCAACTGGAGTCATACCTTCTTAGTGACCTCCTCTAAGAGAAAAGGCCTTGCCTAAGCACAATTCTGAAACAATTCTGTTCCCTTCCAGCTTTCCTTTCTAACATAACAGGAAAACAAAATCATAGTCAACAGGGGTAAGGGCTTCAAGGAAATTGATTAGGAATCACACAATAAAGAAACAGAAGAGGAGGGAGGATTAAAGCTAATCATCAGAGAAACACTTGTGTGGTCGTCAGTGACATAGGCTACTAAAAGGCTGAAGTATAATTGGAAGAATTATATTTTCCTACCCAATACCTCACCTTACACCAAAAAAGTTTCTAGTATTATAACAGTGTATTAAAGCTGAAAGAGTAGAAAGACTCAGACCCTGAAGAGGAGTGCACATGAAAACCCAAAAGTCAAGAGGGAAGACAAGGACGCTAGAGGAATTTAAAGCCTCTGGTAAACAGCTACAGCAAACAATGAACCCTAGTCCAAAACCTAACCAGAAAACATATATCCTCGCACCAAATGTCCTTTTACTTAAGTTCCTATTATCTGATACACAATATCCCAGTTTTTTAAAAATTATAAAGCATGTTAAAAAGCAAAAAAAAAAAAAATTACAAACTAATGGAAGAAAGCAATCATCAGAAGCAGTATAAAAAGTGATGCAACTGTTAAAATTATCAGACAGGAAAATTAAAATAACTATGATTAAATGTTAATGAAAAAAGTAGACAGCATGCAAAAAAACATGTATAATGTACACAGAAAAATGAAAACTTTATGAGTTAAAAGGAAATGCTAGAAATAAAAATTAAAGTAAATGAAAATGCTTTTGATGGGTTTTATCATTGGACTTGAAACAACCAAGGACATAAGCTCATAACTTTAAGATAGGTCAATAGAAAATCCTGAAATTAAAAAGCAAAAAGAAAAAAGGTAAGGAAACTAAATAGAATTTTCAGTAACTGTGGGACAATATTGAAATGGATAACATATTAACAATGGGATTACCTCGGGTAGAAGACATAAAGAATGGAACAGAAAAAATATTTGCAGTACTCACATTTGAGAACTTTTCAAATCAACAGACACAAAACTACATACCCAGAAAGCTAGGAGACACCAAGAAGGAAAAATGACCCCCTAAAAACTCATGAAACATTCATATGAATATTATATTCAAATTGTAGAAAACCAAACATAAAGAGAAATATAATGAAAGAAGTCAGAAAGAAAAAAGAAATAAAATCCACAACTATAAAGAAGCAAAGGTAACAATTATAATGAATTTCTCATCAGAAACCATGAAAGCAAAAAGAAAGTGGAATAAAATGTATGCATATATACATGAAGGTATATATGTGCATATGTACATAATTATATGTATATTAAATATGTATATATGCACATATACATGAAGGTATGTATATCTAAATATGTACATATACATGTATGTATGTGTGTGATACCTGTGCATATATGTGTGTGTATATATATGTATATATATATTTTTTCATGAGACAAAAGATGAAAATGTTGAAGTTTAGAACTTATTAATTTGATACCATAAGATTATTATATTTTTGGTCAATAAAAATAATTGCTAATTATATTGAATTTCCCATTAAAGCTTTCATTTAATGTTAATTTTGTGGTAATACTTCTTAACTTGAGGAGTATACTAAGTAATAAGTTAGATATATTATTGTAATTATATAGGCAGACTTACTTTTTTATTATTACTATGCATTATATTCAGAAAGTGCAAAAAGAAAAAAACAAAGAAACCATTTGACATCAAACAGTGAATACTGTTGAATTCGAAAATTTTATGATAAAGCAGAAGGAAAATAGCACTATTTCCCAAGTACTGGAATTTTTTTTTTATGGAAAATATTAGTCTTAATAGAAAACTTTTTAACTGATTTATCTTTATTAGAAACACAAAAAGAATATCTGTAATAAAAGAGAAAAAATATCTTTTAAATCAAATTAAAGACTAGATTTAACTCTTTAAATTGATTGTATACTTTAGTGATTTTTATTCCAGTTGAAGTATTGATTGCTAGACAATTGAAAACTATTGCATTAATTCACAGGCTATTTCTACTGCTAGTTTTTTGCTTAATGGAAATTAAGTGGAAATGAGGAAAAATTATAGTTGTCATTTCTAAGCAGTACAAGTTTGATTACAAATTAACCTGTGTAGTGATTAATTCTACAGATCTAGGGTAAGGCCACATTAGATCAGACTTGCCACTCTTACAATACTTTTGATCCAAGACAAATTTCTTAACCTCAGTTTCTTCACTGAAGATCTGACAATAGACATGAATATTGAGTAATACTTCCAAGAGTTTTGCTTGTTTTTTAGTTTTTTTTTTTTAATGAATTCTTTATCAATGGCAATGCATATAATATGCTTAGCACTGTGCATGGCAGTCAGCATGTCGTAAATGTGAGCTATTATTTATAAGGACTTAGACAAAGTAAGTTTGAGAGTGTATTAATTTCCTGAAGCTGCCATAAAACAAAACAAAACAAAGCAAAGCAAAACAAAACAAAACAAAAAAAACAAACTAGGTAGCTGAAAAGAACAGAAATGTCTTGTCTCATAGTTCCAGAAGCTAGAAATCCAAAAATAAAGTGTTAGTAGGGTAATGATCCTTCTGAAATCTGTAGGAGGGAATTTTTCCTTGCTTCTTCCTAGCATTTGTTGATTTGCTAGGAATCCTTTGGCATTCCTTGGCTTGCAGCTGTAGCACTTCAGTCTCTGCCTCCCTTGTGGCATGGTAGTACTTGTGATTTATCCATTTTGATATATCCAGATTTTAACATGACATTAAATGAGTGCTCACTAACATTTAGTTAAATTGATTAATTCTTTAATTAAGGCATAGGTAAATAAATTGATATTTTTTCACCAATTACATTATTCTGTTAACTTTCCTGCACTGCTGACATTTGATAATACTCTTAATAAGGTACATTCAGAGTACTGTAAGATTTAGTAAATTTTGCTGTGTTCCACATCAACCAGCAGGTATAACATTGGTGAATCTTGCTTAATCCAAAATTAAAACTCACATAATAAGGTATTAAGTTCCACACCAAATAGTTAATGCTTTAAATTTTATTTTTCTTAAAAATGTGGAGCTGGTATTTAGTGTGCAAATTAAATGCTTATAAGTCTTAGGTACATTGGTTTGTTCTTAAAATCATATTGTGATAAACTAAATGCCAGATATCCCTAAAGCCATTGTGGAGGTTATAATTAATAAAAATAATTAGCAAAATCAAAACTTTTGTTTCAGCTTAATTCAAAATAAAGATGATTGCACATCTCTATTCTCATTATATGTTGAAAATAAGAATACTAGGACACTGCTGAAAGGCTATCTGAACAAAGAAACTATCATTCTAATTTTCTAACTCCTTCTAAATAAAAAGTCAGTGCTGCCCAAGTCTTTATTTTTTGAATATGGTGGACAAATATGAGATAATTTAATGTTTAAGTTCAATAATCAATTATGAATGTCTGTCCTTAAAAATATGAACAAACAACTAAACAGTTTAAAAAAATCAAAAGATTTTTGTACTCCTGAAACTTACTAGGTTTTGTTAACCAATGTCACCATAATAAAATTAAAATTAAAAAATTTTTTAAAAAGTCAAACTTTGTGATCCCACTTTAATATTTTCATTTTAAATCCAGGGAATACTTTACTTATAAATAAAACCACTTTATTCTTTTATATAAAAACAACAACAACAACAACAACAACAGATTTTGAGGGCAGAAAGTATGTTAAAGCCCTCTTTATTCAGCCATTTCTCCATTCCACAGATTTGCTTTCAGAACAAGCAGTCAAGGTGAGTAATTAATAAGTCCCAATTTGTTCAGAACTACTCTCCCCCCTGAGTTGTTAAACTTGGGCCATTGGCTGAAAAAACAAAAACAACAACAACAAAAAAAAAAACCCAAAAAACAAAAAACAAAACAAAACAAAAAAAACCTTTAGGTTTAATATAAGTAGTATAGTGAATCAGAATCACCTCCCTTAGTCTACATTGTATATACATACTATTGATATAACCTGATAATACGATATTTTCCGTTCACATGATGTTTAAGCTTTCTGTCAACTATCATGTACATCCATTTTTCATATACAAAACCTATATTCTGCACTTAATGAACTTAATTTTAGAGTCCCAGTCTAGAACTTTACACAATTTCTCCTTACCTCCCTTTTGTTATAACAAGCTATTAATCTTACTTCTTAAAACACCTTTGCATCTTTCCCTCTAAAATTCAACATACTCACTATCACTTCTGCTTCTTAGTGCAAATTTTAAAAATATGCAAAAAGGCTAAAGTTACAACTTTCTATAAAATTCTTTATTTCTAGCACTGATTTAATTGTCTGACTATGAGCTCCAGTCTGTCTGAAGCTAAAACGTTAATCTGGTTACTTTCAGCCAAATTAGTTCAATTCCAGTGATTTATTAGTCACTTCAATTTAAGATTTAGTCAGTTCAAGGAACTGGTCCACTTGCCCCATGTATTGAGACTATGTCTAGAGTTAGGTAAAATTTAACTTGCACCTTTGCAGAGGGATGCAACTGGCCTGTGCTTATGCTGATAAAAATATGTCTTTAATTTTTTTGGCACAGAAAATCTGAGATGATTGATTGCTCCAGCAAGGCTTTTCGGTATTTTCCCTTTGATTCAGTTCTATCATGTCTTTTGCTGGAGTTAATCCTCTAACATCTTGTTGCATCTTCTATTTGATGCCTGCTTGCTGACCCCACCTACCAACTTTTTGGGAAGTGTCTTTGTGTCAGAGAAGTTCTCTAAATTTCTGCTGTGGACATATTCAGATATATTTTTGGTTTATTCTTTTTCACAAGACTCGTATGCTTAATTTTCTTTTCATTTTTTTTTGAAAAAATATATGTATACTAATTTCTTTCTATTTAATCCCCATTTTCTCTGTAATCTAATTCAAACTGTATTTCTCCCATTTACAGTGTGGTTAGTTCTAACCGAAAGAACTAGGAACAGAAGTAAGGAGGGGGACTTCTGGGTTTAGGCAATAAATATGCCCTGCATGATCCTACTGTTCTTTTTTCCCACTCCAGCAACCTGGAAGCCATCGATGACAAGTCAGAGCCATGATACCTGTATCACCACTTGGACAGAGTAATGGGATAACAGCTGACTTGGCATATGTGGGAAATTAACCTCTGATATATTAAATAATTAAGATTTATTAATTAATTTCTACTGCATTATAACCTAGTATATCATGTCTAATAAAGCTCCTTTCTATAAACTTAAAACACCTACTTTTTTCTACCTTTCTCTTGTTATATATGTAATATTCTTGACAAGGTTTCTTTTGAACAACCTATGTCAGGCTCCACAGAGCCCTCTTATTGAGTAATCCTCAACCTTGGCCTATAAAATCTTGACCAAAACACTAACATAGTTTCTAATAGCTCAAGACTGTGTCCCTAGGATGGCCCTAGCTCCCTTAAAGTGCCTGCCTGAGAAACTCAAGGCTGCCAAAATAATTTACTGTTTGTTCCAGCCAATACCTGAAGATAGAGGCCCTGTCTCCCAGCCTCTGTGTGATAATAGGAACCTAAATCCAGTAAGAACAAGTTAGGAAATCCAGATATGTTTCACATATACTGACTCCCCGTACCATTTTTGGTTATTTTGCACGTTTCTGACTCTACTTAACTACCCTCACTTCCCTCTCTATTCCCTCAGCCTCCCTTTAAAATTCCAGGTCTACTCTGTACAAATTGAAGTTGGGTTTGGTTCACAATGGATTTTTCTTATTGCAGTAATATATTACTGATTAAAATTTATCCTTAACGTTTTAACTAGTATCTAGCATTGTTTATCTTTGGTATTCTCTCACTAGAATGTTCTTTCCTATCTCAGCCATCATTAGTTAGTCAGTAATCTAACTAGCTAAATATTAAATATGTCAAAGGCAATGGGTCATGAGCTACTCTTTGAGAAAGCCATTCCTGTCTCCTCACTCACCCAAGATGGGCTAAAACTTTTTGTATTTCTCCCAAAGCTATCATTTATCCCTATTATTGTAATAATGACAATATTGCATTTGTTCCATTATTTGACTGTCTTCACTAATAGACTTCAAACTTCTGAATGATACAAAGGGTATTATTCTTAGAAACTATCACAATGTTTGATGATTAATGAATACTTATTAAATAAGCATGGGGTTGTAGCTTAAGTAGTAAATGAGATAATTTTAAAATACCAAGTACATATAAAATAAATGTTTGCTCAATGAATAAAAAATAATTACTATAAATTAGTACTATACCAAACTATCAAACTCCTCTAACATTTAGCAAAATTTCACTATTAGATGGAAAAAAATCATTTCATTAAACAAAAGTTGCTTTCAGATACCTCAGAGAGTCCTCCCTTCTTTTTTAATTAAAAGAAAGTGTGATGATATTTTGTTGCACAATTTAAGAGGTTAAATTATACAACATGCAGCTATATTGGAGCTGGGGGAAGTTGTTTAGTAGTTTTGCACAAAAGAATCATGTTGTGTTTGCCCAAAGGGAAAGCTGCTTTTATCTCAGACTCAATTAGAAAATGACTCTTTCCCTTGCATCACTTCAGAATTTTGATATCCTTTAGTTTCACAAGTATTGTGCAATTACTGTATTCCAGGCACTATTTGATTCTACATTTAAAGGGAAACAGACAAAAAAAAAAAAGAAAAAGCTTAAGGAAAAGTAAAAGGTTCATTGATTGATTTAGCACTAAACAAACAGAAAGACTTTCCTAGGGAATTAAGAGAAGGGACCCAGAATTTTGTCTTGTCCTGAATGGGGAGGTATTAGTACACATTAAAGGAAAATGCTAATGTCTACTAATAAAGGCAATTGGACAACAAAGTATAATAATGTTTTGCTATATTTTAAGGTCCCTAAAATTAGAGCATAGCTTTCAGTTCAGAAAGATGTAGGGTATAGATTTTGAAGATGTTAAAGAGTATTACAATCTGAAAGAGAAAAACACAGATTGGAATGAAATATCCCCTTGGCAAGAACTTTCATTAGTAGAAACAAGCAGATTTTAAATATTTTCACATACAGACACATACAACACATTCACATGTGTAAGGGTTTCCAAGTATGCTTAAATTAACTGTTTGTATATATCTATATACACATAGTTCTCATTATAGAGCATGTGCTTTTTTTAAAATTAATGATTTTGTAAAGCAATGTCTTGTTAGATCGTGATAGATAAAACCAAGTTTATTTCTGCTGGATATACTATTATGTAAGAAATATATGTGTGTGTATGTGTTTACATATACACATATATGTGTTAAGTTAAAGAGTTACAATATTATTAAAGATTTTTACATTTATAAGGAATGTAGTTTTCTTGTTGAGTCTTTATTTGTCCTAGTTTATAGTAGCTTCAAAAATGAATTGAGGACTGCTTTCTTTATTATATCATGAATAACTATTCATATAAAGTTTTCTGACATTTAAAACACCTGATATTCTTTAATATGAGAGGACACTGAGCCATATATTTTTCTAATATGTTCTTCTGCTGGAATGGAAGAAGACTTTATGCATAGAAAGTCCATTGTGACAAATCCTCATACGAAGTTTTTTGAATAAGGAGAAAACAAAGATAAACTGTTAAAACACTTTCATAGAAAGGATTTTACATTTGAGATGCAAATAAGTGCACATCTTTAAAGAATCTCAAGCCAGCAACTTAGGCCCCTTAGCATCAGTCCATTGCTATAACACCTTTTATACTTAGAACACTAAATTTCAAATTAGTCTAACATGTATCCCATATTCAGAACTATTCCACTGAACAATTTGACTTCCTGAACTATCCCATTATATATTTCTAGGTGCTCTGTATATTTTAAAGTTCTGTAAAATGAAAATGTGTACTTAACCGGTTTATATATACAAAATTATGTAATTTACATTCATTGCTCAACCAAAGTTGTGAGTTTTATGATTATAAGCATGAGAAATTAGATTTATTTTTACAACTTAAATAATTAAAAATGGAGAACTTTGCTCACCTAATATTATTTGAGTTCTCATAAATACGAATCGAGTAGAAGTCTTGGGAGGTGACACCAGGAAGAATAGTGGGCCACAGGAGAAAGTAAAGAAAAAAATCAATAAAATATATATTAATGAGAGAGATATTATATATTCTATTTTTACCCACCATAAGGAAGCCTGGAACATTCAACTCTTGTCCTTCAGGAGTCAAAATAATCTCTGGAGGCATTAATTCTATTTAATTTGTGATTTTTTTCAAACAATTTGTAATGTTTCAACAGGTGGATGAAGTGAAAATATAGGGATGCATAATTGAATCCAAATTAACTACTATAGATTTCAAATTGTGTTAAGTGCTAATCAAAATTCCTCCAGATAAATTATCTTGAATCATAACTTTCAATCAATATCACATTGATTTGTGATTGCCTTTTCTGATATTATTACACATTTCATAAATGTTATTTAGTTAAATAATGTTTATGGTGTATTCCCTAGGTAAACTGGCTTGAGACAGAATGTTTAAATGCTCTTGACAAAGAAGCATAAATTATTCTGTAGGCTAGTGAGCAAAAGTTCTAATTAACACTGAAGAAACTCTGTATCAGTTGGTTCTTCACAAGATTTTGTTTATTCTGCGTTGAGGCAAAATCATTTGACTTTTCACAAGATAGCAGAGTTTAATAGAAAGCATTCAAGCGATACTCAAGAATATGGTTTATTTTTCAGACTCTGCACTAAATACTAAATACACTCTGCACTAAATGTAAATTGCAGAAGGATATGTTTTATGGGGTAGGTGAGATGTTGTTTTCTCTTATGAAATAAAAAAAAAAAAAGAAAACTGAATTAGAAGATTTAAGTCTTTTCCCAACTCTCTTATCCCATGTTCAGGAATGAACGGTTCAAAGTAAGTATTTTACTCAGTTTCTTAAAATAGTTAGACATCTTCCTTTCTTACATTGTGATATTATCTTCATGAGCCTATTTAAAGAGAGAGGCTGGCTCTTAAGTAAATCTTCAGTGGTACCAAGCACTGTGCTTGATAGATATTGTTTAATTAAATTAAAGGGGATACTGAAATAATTACATTTTTGATTGTTTCTTTGAAATAAATGATCTAAAATATATTTAATTTATGGTTCATTTTCTTCTTTACCAGTTTAGAGTTAAAATTCTAAAAGAGTCCCACTATGTCATATAAACAAAAGCATCTGAAAGAGATGTTTTTAGAAAGATAGAGAGTGAAATATGATTAAATTAACAATGAAATAATAACTTTTGAGATCCTTTCAGTAAATCAGTACTTCGTTTTGTTGTTGATTGCATAAAAAAGATTCACACACTAGGATATAATTTTGAAAGTGCTGAAATTTGCATTCATTAGAGTTGCAGTGGCTAATCAAGAAATTTCCAATTAAACACCACTTCAGCTGCATTTTCATCAACTTATGAGAACTGTCTACATAGTTAATGATAAAATTTCAGAGTGCGTCAAACTATTCTTGATCTGTTCTGATCTGAATATTTCTATCCTATAATTTTACTATCTGTATTTTAAGGCAGGACCTGTGTCTTTTATATTTTTAAACAGTATATCTTAATATATAGATGAGAAACTGAAGAAATTATAGTTTAGGTTTAGAAGGAATGTATGTTGTAAATTTTCTTGTATTTGACAGACATAGATTGTGTGTATTGAAGTGAAGGTTAATTGTGATCTTTCCAAACTTTTCATTTTGCATTAGAAAATTTGATACCTAGAATAGTAAAAATATTTTTCGAGAATTAGAATCTAGTATCCTTCATTGCTATGCAATTATCAATTCATAACACACTGTAGTTATTCAACAAATATTTTTGACCTACTTTATGTTGTGTAGCATAGTTGATACCAAAGAATTGTGTTTAAAGAGAAATTGCAATAAGTTTGTGTAAAGAGGTGAATAGATGCTAGGAGACCATCTGCCTTATTTAGTAAGTATTTAATCCACTCAAGTCCTACCTTTCAGCAGACGTTCCTTAGAGGAATTTTTTTGTTAATGAGCTGTCTTAATTTCTTATGCCTATATCTTAAATTGGCATACATTTAAAATTCTAGTAACATAAACTGTAGTCTATATCAGATTTAATTAATGACAAAATTGTGAAACAGGCAAAGACTGTGTTCAATTAGCTCTTTATGAAAAGCCCTGTGGCATCTTTTTGGTGAGATACTTCCAGATGGCTTGTGACCTGCAAATGCTTCTTTCTCTGTGGGCTAGGAATTTCTGGAGATTTATACTTGTCTATATTAGAAAAATGAAACAAATATGATGGCTATATCCATGAGCTCTAGAATCAGACTGTCCCATTCTAACCTTAGCAGTTCTGAAATTTGGTCATTACTCATCCTTTCTGTGCTTCTCTTTTGACTTTATGCTTCAATTTCTTCATATAGTTGTAAACATTAAATGAGTTATTTTGTGCAAAGATCTTATTATATACAAATCAATACCTAGTAAGCAATCTATAAAGTAAATTTTATTTTAATTTTTCCTTAATCACAAAATGTGAATATAAAAGCTTATCAAATCATTCTACAATTAATATTTTCAACTTTTAAAAGCCATCCTCAGATTTTTCACTATTAGTCTAAGTGAGCTTTCTCTTCTCCAAAGTGTTCATTTTTTATTAAATTATACTAATATAATCTTGCACTTTCTTACAATTTTAGTGGTGGAGTAAGAAACTCTGAAAGCCAGCTCTTCAATAAAAACCGAGAACATTGAAAAAAACAGCAAACTCAACTTTTTCAGAACTCTATAAATTAGTTAAAGCCTTTCAATAATCTAGGAAGTACGAATTTTTTAAAAAATGGCTGAATATTGATAAAAAAACAGTAGGTTTGTAACCTTTATTAACTTGCCTTAATCTTATCCTCTTCTCCTCAACTTTGTAATAGTCTTGAAAAGCAAGAGGTCTCACAAATATGGTAGCTATAAAAACTGCTGCTTGTATCAACTGGACAAGGCCATTGAGTTTAGAGTTCTTCCCAAATCCCTATTTTCAGAGAATTGTCACTATTTGACCTGGCAGCTTCCTGAGGAGCTCCATCCTCAGGTCTCATCATTATTTGACCTGACTGAGAATTCACTCTGTGCAAACAGTTCTATCTCCAAGTAATTTATCAAAAAGAATCATTAAGAATTGTTTAACATTGCAGCTGTTTGAGGTGGTGTTGCCACTTAGATCAAAAAGAGACTGACAAAAAAATTTAAAAGAAAAAATCTGGCAATGGGATGAATATAGGAAGATTTTAAAAGCCCTGAAATGTTCCTGGGACTTTAAAAAGGTCATGCATAGGTGCAGTGCTGTGCATAAGACCAGGAAAAACTTGAAAAGGTCTTAATCTCTTAAATCTGGTTCACTTTGAGTTATTGCATTAGTAGGAAGTAAAGACTAAGGTAGAGTTGTAAAGTACCTTTCAGAGCATAAAAACTTGTCCAGATGCACATGCAAAGAAACTAAGAAAAGACTTGAAGACTTATTAATTAAAGGCATTTAAGTGAATATTTGTTCAATTATTTAATGATCATTAGGCTAAAAAAAACAGAGACTTCAGTGGGTGCATTTGATAAAGAATACTTTGGAGAATTAGCCCAGGAAATTTATATAACAAACAAACAACAATAACAACAAAAACCCATAACAATAAGAGGAAATCTTGTGAGGAAGTGGGAGAGGATTTGATTTACAGAATTGTCATATTATGCTATTTCAAATATCACTTTTAAACATATAGAAGAAGTAATTTATAGAACTGTCCCTGAGGAAGCTCAAATATACATATTAATCAGACTTTAACCAACTATTATAAATATGCTCAAAGGATAAAAGCCAAAAAAGCAAAATAATTAAACTAGAGAATCCAAATGATGTCTGAATCAGTCAGTAGATAATATGAATAAAAAATAGATATTCTAAAAAAATAATCAAATAGAAACTCTGGAGTTGTAAAGTACAATAATTAAAATGAAAAATTCACTGGAGAGCCCTGACAGCAGAAAAAGGAGCAAAACTGAGAATATATAGTTGACATTATCAATTTGAGGAACAGAAAATAAAAAGAATAAAGAAGACTACCTGCAATTGTAATTATAATTAAAGGAAACCTTAGAAATTTTATGTCTTTCTTCCAGGTACCTGATTATTCTCATTAGAATGATTTGTCATTAATAACTTAATCTCAACCTTTATTAAATCCCACTTTCAAAGTAACTACAAGCATACTTCAGTGATATTGTAGGTTCTGTTCTATACTACCAAAATAAAGCAAGTTTCACAATAGAAAAAAAAAAGAACAAAGAAGACAAAAAGGGCCTTAGAGGCCTATGGCGCACCATCAAGCATACCAACTTACAAATGAAAATAATAGCTGACAACTTTTCAATTTACAGTAAACTTTAGTTGATACTTCCAAGAAGCTCAAGAAATTTTAAGTAGGATAAATTCAAGATTTACACCACACACATCAGTGTCAAGTTGCTGAAATTCAATGACAAAAATGAATTATAAAAGAAGTGAGAAAAATATTTAATATATTTGGGATTCACAAGATTAACAGTTAAATTATCAGAAGTCATGGAGACCAGAGAGCCATGGAATTACATATCTAAAGTAGTGAAAGAATAATCTATCAAACATCAATTCTGTATCTAGCAAAACTATCATTAAGAACAAAGAAGAAAATAAGCTGTTCCCTTATAAACAAAAAGTAAGAGAACTCAACAGGAACAGAACTGAGCTATAAAAAATATTAAAGAGATTCCTTCAGGTTCAATTGAAAGGACACTAAAAGATAACTCAAATACAAATGGAGAAATTAAGTATACTATTAAAAGTAACTATATAGGTAAATTTAAAAAGTCAGTATATATGTGTTTTTCTTTGTAATTCTTTTTCTCTCCTATTTTACTTGTGAGACTACTGTATAAAGCAATAATTATAAAACTGTGTTGATGGAAATAAAATGTATAAAAATGTAATCTTTATGACAATAAGAGTACAAAGAAGCAAGGAAGGAAAGGAGATGTAATGAAACAATGTTTTTATGTATTATTTAAAATAACTTGATATAATTTGAACCACATTGTTTTAAATTAACATGTTAATCCACAGGGTGACCACCAAGGAAATAACTCAAAAAAATGTAGTAATGAAACAACTTAATTTAAATAATATACAAGAAAATATCTATTTAACACAAAATAAGGCAGTAATAATGGAAGTGTGAAATAAAAAATAAAATATATACAAAATAAATTTAAAAATGAACAACAAATTCTATCTTATCAGTATTACATTAATATAAATTGCTTATATATCCAAAGTAAAGTAAAATATAATCCAATTGTGTGTTGTCTACAAGATTCACATTTTAGATCAATAGCACAATAAATTGAAAAGACGTGAAATTATGAATATAAATGTACTTTTAACAAGAGTCCCAAAATAGAATTAAAAAAAATTGACAGAATTAAAGGAAAAAATAGTTCAACACTAACAAGTAGATAGTTCAATATCATACTTTCAATAATGAATATAAATACAAGGCAGAATATTAATAAGAAAATAGAAGATTTCACCAACACTATAAACTAACTAGACCTAACAGATTTCCAGTATAGACTATAAGAATTTAAAACAAGTCTCAATAAATTCAGTAATACAAAGGTTATTCTCTGATCTAATGGAATTAAATTAGATACAACAACAGACAATTATTTGGGAAATTCATAAACATGTGAAAATTAATCAACACATTTTTAAATAATCAGTGGGTCAAAGAAGAAATCACAGAAAATGTTAGAACATATTTTGAAATAAATGAAAATAAAAACATGATATATCCAAATTTATGAAATGCTGCTAAAGTAGTGTTTAGGAGAGTTATAACTGCAAATGCCTCTATTTAAAAAAAAGATCTCAAATTGATAATCTCCCCTTCAATTAAAAAAAAATAGAAAAAAGCACATTAAAACAAAACAAAAAGTGGAAAGAAATAATAAACACTATATCAGATATAAATAAAAAAGCACAGAAAAATAATTGATAACATCAACAAATTCAAAAATGGCTCTAAAGTTACAAATTTTGCCTAGACTTGGCAAGAATAAAGAGAAACATTTAAATAGTAAAATCAAGAATAAAAGAAATATCATTACCAAACTTACAGAAATAAAAAGAATTATAGGAAATACAATTAATAATTTTATGCCAAAAGATTAAATAATTGGGAGGAAATGGACAAATTCCTAGAAAGACACAAAATTCAAAATTAACAGAAGGTGAAATAAAATATCTGACTATACCTGTAACAAGAGATTGAATTATTAGTCAAAATAAATTCTATAAAAAACCAAGGCCCAAATAGTTTTTCTGGTTAATTCTACCCCTTTTATAGGAAAATTAACACTAATTCTCACATAGTCTTATAAATATCCGATATTGACATTGTTCATCTCATTCTATGAGGTTAGTATTATCTTAACACCAAAATCTCAGAAAGACATCGCAGACAATCATAGACCAATAATCTTTGTTAATTTATACAAAAATCCTCACAGAAATACTAGTGAACTGTATCCACACATGTAAAATGGATTATACACTATGACCAAGTAGAAATTCATCCAAGAAATGCAAGCTTTGTTTAATAAATAAAATCAATCAATACAATACACTATATTAATAGAATTAAAGCAAACCATATGATCATCTGAATAGATGCAAAAAAAGCATTAGACAAATCCATTCTTGATAAAAACACTCAACAAACTGGATATAGAATCAAACTTTTTCACCCTCACAAAGACAAAACTTGTTGGCTAATATCATACTTAATAATGAAAGATTGAATGCCTACCAATAAAATCAGTAAAAAAACTTCATTTTAACATTGTACTGACAGTTCCCGCTAAGATAATTAGGCATGAAAATGAAATAATAGTCATCTAATTTGGAAATGAAAATGTAAAACCATCTTTATTTCCAAATGGCATGTTCTTATATATAGAATATTCTAAGGAATCCACCAAAATAATTCTTAGAACTAATAAAAAGTCTACAAGATTGAAAGGTATAGGATCAATATACAAAAATCTATTGTATTTATATATGGGATGATTGGTTATCCACATGAAAAAGAACATGGGTCCTCACACCATATACAATTATTTAAAATGATTCATAGACCTACACATAAGAGCTAAAACTTTAAAACTATTAGAAGAAGACATAAAAACAAATTTTCATGACCTTGTTTTGAGCGAAATTTCTTAAGTGTGATATGAAAAGCCCAAGCAACAGAAAAAAAATGGATAAACTGAAATACTTAAAAATAAAAATAATACCCTTCAAAAGGCAATATCAAAAAGTTAAAAAGACAACCTACAGAATAGAAAATACCTGTAAATCATTTAATTAATAAGGATCTAGTATCCAGACTACATAAAGAACTCTTACAACCAAACAACAAAATGACAATGCAAATGAAAAAGTAGACATTTCTTCAAAGGAGATATACAAATGAACAACAAGCTCATGAAAATATGTTCAACATCATTAGTCATTAGAGAAGTCCATATTAAAACCCCAATATGATACCTCTTTATACCAATAGCATAGTTAAAATTAAAAGATGAGCAAAAATAAGTGTAAAGAATGTGCAAACACTGGATCTCTCATGCATTACTGATGGATATGTAAAACAGTGTTGGCATTTTGAAACATAGTTTGGCAGTTACTCAAAAAGTTAAATGTAGAGTTACCATGTGACCTAGCAATTTCACTTCTAGATATATACTCAAAAGAATAAAAAGCAGGTTTTCAAATAGTAACTTGTACATGAAATTTTATAGTGGCATTATTTATAATAACCTAAAGGTGGAAACAATGGACAAATACGTAAACAAAATGTAATGTATTTATACTATATATGATTATTAAGCTATTAAAAAATGAAATAATGATACATGCTAAATCATGGATGAAACCTGAAGGTATTATTTTAATTGAAATATGCCACAAACCAAAGTCCACATAATGTAACATATGATTTTATGATATATCAAAAATAGGCAAATTCTGCAATATGAAAAGCAGAATAATAATTGCCAAAGGCTAAAGGGAAAGAAAAATGGGAAATAAATCCTAATAGGTACAAAATTTATTTTGGATGAGTGATCAAAATATTTTGGAAATACCTAGAATATTTATAGTATTAGAAATTTTAGGATCCATGAAAAAAAATAAAACATAGAAGGGGAAATAGAGACTATGGTGGATAGATTATAATTTTAAAGAAATTATGAAGCAAAAACTTTAGGAAGAAAGTGGCATTTGTCTAAAGACCTAAGAGAGCTAGGCAGATATATCTAAATCCAAGATTCTAGGGAAAGAATACTGCAATGACTTTGAGGATAGAGAGTGCCTAGTATGTTTAAAAAACACCCAGTTTGTCAGTATGATTAAAGAGAGCAAAGTAGGGACCAGCAGGTAATGAGTTCAAAGAGGTAAAGGAAAGGGAACAACTACAGGACTTTGTAGGTCATTGTGAAAAATGGGCTTTTACACTGAGCAATTAAGATCCATTTGAAACTTTAAGCACAAGAGTGACATGATCCAATTATTTTTCAAAAATCTACTCTAACTGCTCTGTTAAGAAAAAAATAAACAAACAGTATAAGTAGAAGCAGGGCATCAATGATATGGTTATTGTAACTATTTCAAATGAAGTAAAAAAATTATTGTAGATTTTTTCATCAGGGTAGTCATAGTTGAAATGGTGTTTTTAATGGTCAGATTAAGGATATAACTTAAAAATAAAAGTGGCAGCATTTTCTAACATATTGGACATGAGTATGAGAAAAGGAAATGAGTGATAGCTTGCCATCTTGCCTATATAGTAGGTATCCAAGTGATTAGGTTCAGTTAGCAGAAATTATTACTCTACAATTGTTCTGTCTGCTACAGTGATCACTAACCACATGACAATTTGAATTTAAATTGATTAAATTTAAATTATTTTAAAAATGTCATCTCTCAGTTTTACTAACTAGCCACATTTTATTTGTATCATAATCATATGTGGCTACCATATTGGAGAGTATAGGTATAGAAACATTCGCATCATCACTGAATTTTCATTGCACAGCATTCGTTTAAAGTTAAAAACTAGTCCGGCAATATGTATTTAGAAATCATTATATACATGGTAATTAGAAATGAAAATTTGTCTAAAAATACCAGGGGAAAAATAAATATATATGAGTACTGAGCTCGAGAACATTCCAATGTTTAGAGATTATGAAGGTGTGGAAAAACCTCCAAAAGAGGATTTAGAAAAAGGACCAGTGAGACATAGGAAAAATAGTAAAAGTATATTACCTCTGAGCTCAATGAAGAGTTTTTGAGAAAGGAGTGGTAATTTGTATCAAATGAAATAGTATAGAGAAGGATATAAATGGAGGAAAGCATTCTTGGTGAATGATAATATTAAAAAGAGGCAAAGGAGTTAAGGGTATGTGCAAAGAAATGATACAAATTTTTCACTGTGGAATCTTTTTCTTTAGTTATGTAGGGATGATAAAGAAAAATCAATAATGAGGAAGGTCTCCTAGAGTATTAAACACAAACTGTGTAAGAGAACATGAAAAACATGTAATTATATTTAAGCGAACGGGATTTAGAAAAGGAAACAAAGTGGGCATATGTAAATCTGCTTTTGAATGTCCTGACAGTGCCTAAGAAATTTTTAGAAAAATGCAACTAATTTCTTCTTCAAGATTCTGCATTAGCTCTCTTTCTGCAGTCACAATGTTCCAGTCATAGGCATGTCACACAGAACAGACTCTAATGTCTCTCCAATACTTAATAACAGCAATGAGGTAGTGTTTTTGGTACAATGAGGAACCAGGGGTTTGAGAAAGAGTACCAAAGACACTGAGCTAGTCCAAGTAAGGACAGCTCCCAATAAACACGAATGATGTCAAAAGTATGGAGTTTTGGACACGCAAAATAAGCCAATATTGCACAATGGTCTCCAACCTTGTTGGCACCAAGGACTGGTGCACCTATGAGAATCTAATGTCTGATGATCTGAGGTGGACCTGAGGCAGTGATGCTAGTGCTGGAGAGCGGCTGCAAATACAGATGAAGCTCCTCTCCCTCACCCACTGCTCAGCTCCTGTTGTACAGCCCAGTTCCTAACAGGCCACTGGCCAGTACCAGTCCACAGCCCAGGGGATGGAGACCCCTCCTGTACAGTGTCTGGAGGAGGTATCAGTATGTAGCTTGTGTACCCATGAAATGAGGGAAAAAAACCCACAAAAATAACAGATGTACCAACCCCAGTTGGTTAATGGACCGTTCTACATTTCTGTTTTTGTTGTAGTTTATGTGACTTTCAAAAATTTCATTTGTAAAAATACATTACTATTTATGATTCAAATAATCATTTATTCTAATGAATTAATGATTATTTTATTGAATTCCTAACATGCTATAGAATTTCCTAGTAGAATATCTCTTGCTCCTGTTTCTGCAACAATTTTAGTCATTTATCCAGATCTGCATAGGATATTTCAAAACTTTGATAATTCCTTTTACCACTTGTTTACACTTCTTTTACAATAAAAATATTTATATTTCTAAAAATAAATAGTATTAATAACTAAGAATCCTTTCTTTCCAGTTATTAGTTTAAAAATATATTTATGAGTAAGTAATTTTTGTTTCAATCTTCTATCTAGTTTTATTGGTGCAAAGAATATTTTTCTACAGTTATATAAATAAATTTTTAAAAATATCTCCTCTTTGTGTTTTAGATAGGTTGTGTGTGGATTTGTCTCTTTAAGATTATGGTAAAACCCAAAAAGAAAAAAGCAAGTATATATGTTTTGTGCTATCATGAAATATCAAAAATATCAAATTCATGTAAAAATTATTAATGCCAGAGGCAAAACCAATATATAAAAATAAAATATAGACATATATTTTGTAACATAGTTTTTGTAAAGAAAATTGTTAAAATATTAGCAACGTCTGTTTCTTCTCAGTTCAAGCTGATTGCACAAAATTAATTTGTAAAATAAAATTTTTCCTAAGCTCATTATTTCACTAAATATTATATTCTTCATATTCACATGCTAAAAATATATTTCTTTAGAGAACAATAGAGAGGACACATCTTCCATGAAAAGTGTATGGTCCTTCAATGATGTGTAGAATTTCTTCAGTTGAAATGTCTTATTGATCTCTATCATATACGGCTGATACATACATTTTATACTCTATGACATAAATAAAAATATTTCAGTTAAATTTATAAACTGAATTATTTCTATTTATATTATGGAATATATATATGGTATCTCAAAATAATGTAAATACTGCCGTAATTCATTATTAATTGAGTATATATCATTGTTACAATTTATTAATTGATATACATTTTTAATTACTGTTTTAAAAAGTGACATCATTTGTTAATAAATGAAATGTTAAGATTCAGTTTGCAATAAAATTAATTTTGATTATGTTAGTAATTTTAATTTAATATATGACCTTATTTTCCTAAAATAAGTTGGCATTTATTTGTACTATGAACTTCACTGTCACTTTCACTAGAGTTTGATATTAATAGGCTGCAAGTTGTTTTTCTTTTTATTGTATATATTTACATTATAAGACAATTATAGGTTACTTAAAAATATGTTATTTGATGGTCAAGAGAAGATTTTTGAATGTAGTTTCAATTAAGAAGTATAAATAAAAACAAGCTGTTTCAAATCACCTTTTAAAAATATAAATTATAGACAGAAAATGACAGGTAAAAGATGCTCCATATCTTGAAATTCCACTGAGAATGGAGAACCTGTCTTCCTAAGCTTTCATAGTACAGGGACAGTCAGTCATAGTGAAACATATTCTGACATTTAAATGTGCTAAAGGATATTATGAAAAATAGCCTTGATGATTGCCAATATTGCAGTGTATTTGAAGAATAATCGGAGATTAAGAAACAGAATGATTCATGCTCAGGATACCACTTTAAATCTAAGTATATCCTTAACATCGCCATACCAAAAAAGCAATTACTATCCCAAGAGTCTAACACCTTTGTGCAGTCTATATAGAACAAACACTCACATTACTGGCAAATTTCATCTTGTTGAAGACTTCTTCCTGTCAGGTTCAGACATTATTAAAAAATAAGAATATTGATTGATTGCCTTGACCTCATGATACACTACCAGTCAAAAGATGATAGATGACTCTTTGTCTATTAATCATCCAAAGGGGACAACATAAGGTATTATTTTTCTCTTGAGTACAAAATTAAGAGAGCTATCAAAAATACTGACACAGTCAACAATTACTGCAGTGTTTTCCAGTTATTCCATTAATAATAAAATGTTAATTAAAATACCAAAATAAAGTTTTATGACTTTTTAAAAGAGTTTAACAATATTATTCAAGGCATTATTTATAATAAGTCTGTGTACAAATAAACAGAAAAAAGTGAATTAAGCTTAGGTCAAATTTTCCCTCAAGGGCTAAATAGAAAGATCAACATCGTATAAGTTCTATATTTATAAAATGCAAATTTACATATGGAAATTTATACAAGGTGTTTTATTTTGTAGTCACTACCTTTGGCCCCATCCGAAGAATTCTTTCTTTATCGCAAAGTGTATTGGTGTTTATATACTTGCTAAAAAATGTATAAATAAGAAATCTAATTAATAAATGAAAATAAAATATTCTATGTTAAATTTCATAAATAGACACTGATTTATATTAAAATGTATTTATTTAGTCAATAAGTAGGGGCTTACAAATGTGAAATAATTATGCAGATACTAAATAAATAATTAAAATTTTGAGCACCCCTGTCCAAATTATTCATCTTTTCTAAACACTAAGAGGCATCTTTAAAAACATGTCTCTTCTGTATAAATGGATTCCTAGAAGTAATTAAAATAGACTATCAGAAAACTGAGATATCTCTTTTTCTACACAGATGAAACATTTACCTATAAAAACCCATACCACTTTAAAATTAGTTATAATTCATATTTTCAAAATAATTTTTTCTTATTTATTTTTCCATTTATTAAAGCATTGATTTGTGCAACAAACATCAATAGACATGGGCTATATTTCAGGATCTGTGGTTAAGCTGAGTATAGAAAAAAAAATTACGACATAAGTTAATCATGGATACTATATACCTCCAGGCAAGATATTTAGAATTTTTTAAAGTTTTTAATATTTGATTTTATTTTTATTTTCTTATATTTGATTTTGTTTTTATTTATTTTATTAAATTTTTGGTGACACTGGTTAGTAAAAATATATAGGTTTTAAATGTACAATTTAATAATGTCATATGTATATTGCATTGCTTACCACCCAAAGTTAACTTTCCTTCCATCACCATATATTAATGTTTTAATTTAAATATAGTCATTATACAATCTTACATTGCTTAGTTTCACGTGTACAGTGTAGTAATTTGACATTTTTACATCTTTTAATGTGATCACTCCACAAATTCTAGTAATCATTTGTCACCATGTGTACGTGCGTGTGTGTATACATATATTTCTATATATATATGATGGAATATTCTGCAGCAGTAAAAAAATTAAATCTTGCCATTTTGAATGAATTTTTAATATATATACATAGAACTCATGAATATTTGATAGAATTCAAAAATTAAATATTTTTAAAAATTGTACTTTCTATATTTCCATAAAAAACTTCTTCAATTAATAACCACATCATCTTTCCAGTTTGTCAGATCAAAATCTATACTGTCAACCCTGACTCCACCATTTTGTACATCTTACATCCTAATGTGTTAAATTTACCTTCAGAATATGCCCATAGGAGTGAAGTACAATGATTGCAGTTTTCATCGAAGACATTTTAAAAAAGAAAGATTGATACTGGATTAAATACATAAATAGATGTGTAAGAAAGCAAATGTAGCAAAGTTTTAATTGTAAAATCTAGTTTATGAGCATATATATGTTTTCTATATAATGATTTTAACTATTTTGTATGTTTGAATATGTTCATAATAAAATACTGAAGAATAATAAATCAATTACACATATTCTTCCAAATGTTGTGGAGGATTAAACTTCCTCCCAATAACAATTACAAATTCTTGATTAAATATAAAAATAAAAACCATTTCGACACACTAAAGAGTGATCAAAAATAGATGAAAGCTGTTTT
Source organism: Eidolon dupreanum (assembly GCA_028627145.1). Classification (NCBI taxonomy): domain Eukaryota; kingdom Metazoa; phylum Chordata; class Mammalia; order Chiroptera; family Pteropodidae; genus Eidolon; species Eidolon dupreanum. The sequence continues at coordinate 45,696,094 of CM053502.1, read as the reverse complement.
GAAACAATAAATCACACTCTGAATCTCATTGTGAGAGCGCCTCATTTACTGTTTTTTTCATTTAGACATGTGGTGTAAAGCGTAAAATTAAGATCTAATATCAAGTACTGCCTCAATATCTAATGAGATTGGAGGGGCCTCAAAAAGTCTAACCATAAGTTCCCTTCCCAACTCTGCTCCCATTGATCAGGTCCTCTAGCCAAAGAATTCTCATTAAAGAGAACAGGCATAGTTCTTGCTTATTGCTGAGTAAGTGGGTTTTAATTCCCTGCCAGCCTGCAAAATTATTCAAATAAGTCAATCAAATCTTCCCCTGAGAACCAGGGGCACCCCATCCTCTTTTTGGGAGGATTTAGCAAATAGAGTTTTTTTGGGTTTTTTTTGTTTGTTCGTTTGGTTTTTTTTTTAGTTTTTTGCACTTTATTGGGATGACACTGGTTAATGAAATTATATAGATTTCGAGTGTACTGTTCTATATCATCTGCTTTATTTATAATAGTTAAAACCCAGTGTCTATCAACTAGAAAATGAACAAATTATAGTGTATCCACACAATGGAGTATTACTCAGTAATAAAAATAACAAGCTACTGATACATACAACAACATGGATAATTCTCAAAAGATTCTTAATAGGCTATGCAATTTACTGTTTCTTTTATATAAATCTCTAGAAATTCACTAAACCGTAGTGACTCTAAGCAGTGTGGTTTTCATGTGCTGGAAGTGCGGAAAGAAGATTGACTTGCAAGAGGCTCAGAAAACATTTTAGGGTGATAAAAATGTTCCTAATGTTGATTTTTTTTTGATAACTCCCTAAGTGCTGACATGTGTTGTTCACTGAATTTTTTGTCACTCCCCAAATTTATAGGTTGAAACTTAATCCTCAATGTGTGATGGTATTTAGAGGTGGGGATTTAGAGAGGTGATTATGTCTTGAATGTGGAGTCCTCATGAATGAGATTAGTACACTTATAAAAGAGGCCTTGGAGGGCTCCCTTGCCCTATCTACCATGGGATGATGCAACATGAAGACAGTCATCTATAAAACAAGAAGCGAGCCTTCACTAGACACCAGATCTGCCAGCTACTCAATCTTGGACTTCTAAATCTCCAGAGCTATGAGAAATAAATTTCTGTTTTTTATAAGCCATCCAGTCTATAGTATTTTTGTTATAGCAGCTAGAATGGACTAAGGCAATATTATTTTAAAAACATTAACTGTGCATTTTAAGGTGCAATTTATTGTACATGTATTTCAAAAAATATCACAGAACAAATTTCTCATTGCATTAAAAATATAAAATATTTAGGAATAAATTTATCCAATTATGTATAAGGATTCAACACATGAAAATAATGTAATATTGCAGATACAAAATAATAAAAACTATAAAATAGAGAACTATACCATGTTTATGGATTAGAAAATAGTATTATAAGATGCTAATTCTCATTAAATTATTGGATTAATGCAATCCATTCCCCATCAAAATCTCTCAGAGGTCCCAAAGCAATTCAATAGAGGAGATCATTTTAAAATATTGATGCTGGAACAATAAACCATATGTAAGAAAAAATGATTTGGGTACAAATCATTGATCTAAATTAAAATACTAAAGCAATGCTTCTAGAATAAGACATAGAGTATAGTTGTGACCTCTGGGTTGGTGAAGTTATCTTAAAAAGATTTATCCATCATTTTAATTCATTAAAATTAATGTCTTACTACATAAGGGTTATCTAAGAACTTGCTGTATTATCTTTGTAATTTTAACGTAAAGACCACATTACTCTTAAATAAGTTTATTAAAAATAAATAAAAAAATGAGCCTAATATACATTGTATTTTACAAAGGTAAGGTACTGCCTAGGAGGAAATATTTGTAATACATAAATCTGACATAGGACTCATATACAGGACATTTGAACAACATCTACAAATCAACAGCAATAAGAGAGACAATGCAATTAAGAAGCACAAAAGATAGAACTGAACTCTCACTAAAGAATATTTATAATCTAAAATCAAATGAAAATGTGCTTGACATTGTTAGACTTTTAGCAAATGCACATTAAAACCAGAATAAGATAGTATACAACAAATAGAGTGACAAACCTTAAAAAAAAAATTAGCTAAATACTCAGAAGAGTGACTTCTGGGTCATATGCTAATTCTTAATTTTTTGAGGAAACTTCATACTGTTTTGCATAGTCACGATACTAATGTATATTCCCACCAGCAAAGTCATACATTATAAATATTTTACAAGGAATTTGAAAAGATGTTTACTATTTTCTTATATAGTTAAGCATATAAGTACTCTATGACCCAGCAATTGTACTCTAAGAAAAATGAAACATATGTCTATAAAAGAATTGTACACCAAAATTTATAAATGTTTTATTCACAATAGCCCCAAGTTATAAATAACCTAGATGTTCACCACTAGGGGAATGGATAAACAAATAAGGCTTTTATATAATGGAAAACCACTTTGAAGTTAAAGGGACAATCTACTGTTATACACAGTGATATAGTTGAATCTCAAAAACAATGTTGTTATTGAAATCAGATACAGAAGAGTGCCTGATATGCGATTTTATTTTACAGTATTTGTGTCTAAAAAATACTGATAAATAGTGATAATAGAAATTACGACAGCAGATTTCTGTGTCGTTGGAAAATGGTAGTGCTGATCATACCAAATGACTAGAAAGGGAACTTTCTGGGGTAGATGAAGCTTGTATATGTCTTGAAGGGGGTTTTGTTTATATACTGCATATATTTCAAAAATTTTAGTAATTTGAATTCAACACATCAATATGTTAACATTCCAGAAGTTAGTTTCCTGAGCATCTTGAGGAGAAACCACTTGTCAATAGATTTTCATTAAACAAACACACAAATGTTATTTTTAAATTTCAAGTGACTGAGCACACTAATGTACTGCCAAAATCCTAATTTAAAATTAACTTTAAAACGAGCCTCTTTGTAAAATTACTTGTTAAAGATATTCATTCAAATCCTCTCCTGGCTTCAGATGATTAAGCATTGACATTTAAGTTGACTAGAGACAATTTTGAACTTTGTGGAGAAGTGTATTGTTTCTCCATTTCAGGATTCCCTGGAGAATGTTAATTATCTCCCTACGTGGTAGTAAAATCTATGTATGTTCAAACACATGAACTTAAACTTAGAAGATACAATCTGATAATGAAAGGTCAATTTAGCCCGACTTAGTAGCAGAATTTCAGATGCTATCACATGAGCAACAATGCCACAAATTGGAAAAGAAACAGCTTTCCATTAAACCTAGAAGTTTAAGGCGTACAGCCTTAAACTTATCATTTGATTTACATATATTATAAATGATTACCACAGTTGGTTTGATTAACATCCATCAGATCACACAGTTACATTTAAAGGGGAAAGAAATTCTCCCCATGATCATAACTCTTAGGATCTGCTCTCTTAATAATTTTTTTATATTATTCAGCAGTGTTGTTAGCTATAGTCATCATATCATACATTATATCCATAGTACTTATTTATCTTATCATTAAAAGTTTGTACCATTTGATCACCTTTCTCGATGTATGTTTTTGCTCACATTTCAGTAGTAATCATTTTCTCTTGAGATCAAAGTAAAACTCGTCTATAATACCTCTTCTAATTATTTTTTACTTTAAATTATTTACAAGCTGTATATGAGATAAAATATATGGTAATATAGTAGACAATTCTAGCAATTTTCATCATTTACTAATTATAGAATGTTAATCATGTGGCATAGAAAGATTAGTTTGTTGTATTCATATGCCAGTAAGGCTTTTGGAGAATTACCACTGAAAGAAGAAGTTAAAGTATGAATTTGACGTAGCACATATGTCCATTAAGAGACTGTAATTTGTAAAAGTTTACATTAAAATATTAGTATATAACAACAAATTTAGTTTTGTTTATTTAATATCTATGAAAATTAAATACTGGATATTTTATTTTCCAAATTTGTAAGCCAGATTTCTTTTGACAATTATATCAAGAAAAAGTTCCAAGTGTTCATTTTTGAATACTGATTTTCAATTGTACTTTGTAGGCATTACTTTGCAGACAACCATCTGTTTCATTCTGTTTCTTCATCTCCAGTCTGAAGGCAATTATGCTATCAATAGACAATTCTTTTCTATGGAAAAAAGATTTTTTAAAAGATTTAAAAATTGAAGTTGCAAGCAGTTGTTGAAATATAATTTATATATAGTTTCCCATATTGCAAACTGTGAATTATTATTTTAAAATCTCAAAATATAGATGTTTTTAATATCCTCTATGATGTGATGTAACTATAATTCTAAAATGTTTTTAAGCCTGAACACTTAATGCTTTTTTAGCCCAAGTGAATAGTGCTGTTTTCAGAAAGTAAAAGTGAGTATGTAAAGATTATACATATAATCTTTATACAAACATACACATACAAACATACACATGCCCACCTTCACAAATACACAAAGAAAACAGCATTTGTTTAAGGTTATTACTATTTGAGTAAGTTGTCTACACAATAGTTTAGTCTTTTTTCTCTTGGGTTCATAGGCAAGATATTGTCACTGTAAGTGTTTAAGATATTAGACTTCCCTAATCACTTTTAAAATTTTCATCTCTACCTGAATACTCTGTTAGGCTCCCTAAAAAAAAATTGACAGCTTCATATAAAGAGTTGCCAGATTTAGCAAATAAAAATACAAGACACTCAGTTAAATTTGAATTTTAGATCAACTAGTAATTTTTTTTATTATGTCTCCAATACTGTATGAAATGTCCAAATGCAATTTTGTGACATACTTATGCTAAAAATTATCAGTTGTTGATCTGAAATTTAAATTTAACTTGCTCTGTATTTGATTTTGCATTATGCTAATGCTGGAACATGTATGTTGAGACTATTAGGACCATCATGTGCACCTAACAATCAATATCTAATTGTGCCTTAGAAGGAACCACACATTCTCAACTCAGAGAGCTGGCTGGATCTTGTGTGTCTGAAAGCCTGTCAAGAGAGGAGGATTATTGTTACCTGAGCTCCTTTCCAAATACAGCTCCAAAACTGGAATTCAAATTCATTTCTTGTTCAAAAGTTTATACTCATTTTATTATTCTATGTATCATTTTTCCTGAAATGGAAGTAGTTCTTACAGTAGAGCTTTCTGGTGTGCAAAGCCAATTCTCCCCAAAGAGTGATGTATGCAGTACCTATTGGTAGCATGTAGGGACTCCAAACTAACTGCCAACCTGCCCCAAGCTAAGATTTTAATCAGCCTATCGTATGTTTAAAATTAATAGCATATGAGCTAAACCTTTAAAATAAAATGTGAAAGGGAAATAGGAAACCATCATATAAACAGTGTTTCTCAAATCTGGCTTCTCATTACAATTTTGGGAGTTCATTTTTTATAATAGATCTTTTTGGACTTTGCTTCTAGAAGTGTGATTCTATAGCCTTGGGATAATAATCTTTTATGTTGTTCCGTTTTGTTTTAATAAGCTCTCCTATGAATGGCATTTGGGAATCACGAATAGCTCAACTTCTTAATATTAGGAAGAACTTGAATATAAAAGAGGTTAACTTGCTCCCTCAAGGTCTTAGAGCCTGTAAGAGATTGGGAATAAAATCTGAGTTTTATATTTCTTGAATTTTCAGAATATTCAATTCCTGCTCCCTATTATGGGAGAACAATGTGAAGCTAATCTCTGATAAGCACGCTTGAATCCAGTATTACACTGTCATCACAAGGTTATCACATTATTTCTATACCAGATTTTAATTAAATGTTTAACTATCTGCCTTGTTACATATTGACCTGAAAGCAGCAATAGTCTTTGTGAGTCCCAGAGTCACAAGTTTTCAGGAAAAAGATGACTGTTACAGGGAAATTCTGGGGGAAGGAATTGGGTATGCAGGGAAAATGGAACAGACTGTTTTGCCTATGGTCTGCAAGACTACTCACAGCAGAGAGTCTTATGCAATCACAATATCACATTAAAGGTGAGAACATAAAATGTTCAGAGTAGGAACCTAGCAATACTGAGTGGTAGGACTGAGGAAAAAGAAAATAATTTTAGACCAATTTTAACTAGTTCATCCTATTCTGAACCTGGCAATGCTAACTTTTTGACATAATGATTTATAACCATGACCTGAAGAATCTTATAATTTTGGGCATATTCTCATGAACATGACTGAAACTTATGCACACTAACAGCTGATACAAACTTATGCACACTAACAGTTGATACAAATTTTGCCACCATCAGGTGGCAAAATGATGCTTTTCCTTCCTTTTGGAGATTGAAAGAGAGTAATATAACATTAAAATATTCATGAAAGAGGGAAAAGTGAAAAGAAAGGGAGAAAAAAAGGAGCATCATCTATCCAAATTACCAGTCCCCACTGTTTTAAGACAAATGATTGAGAGGAATATTTTCTAAGTCATTTTAGATCAGAAGAGAGTATGTGTGCAGTTGTTTCATTATTAACATGGTATAAAGATGTATTTAATAACATTTGAATGCTTAAAGAGTGTAATATACAAAAGACTCAAATTTAAAGACAGTGGAGTAAAAAGAATACAATATCTATCCAACTGTGTTTCTGCAGATAAAATAACATATGAGTGTTACAACTTAGTGGAACATTGATGGATTTTTTTTTTTTTTTAGCACAACTTTTTTCCATTTGATCTCTCAAAATGAACATAGAAAAAAAGTTTGTAGGAGTGAGAATTACTGTCATTTTTGTCAGGTAATTATCAAATTTCTGGTAAAATGGGTATAATTTTTTCTCCTTTTAGAAATAAAATTAAAATAGTCTTATTTTGAAAGAAGTGTTTTCCTCAAACACAAGCTAGAAATTATCTCAGTGTACTTTCTGGAGAATATTTTGAAACAGAGGTCTTAGAATGAAGCAAGCATCCAATTCAAACCACTTTGGGGGCTCCTACTATGTGTTAAGCAATTGACTTGACACTATGAGAAATAATGAATCTAATTGGAGTGCCTACCAAGTGTTGAGCACTAAACAAGATGGGTAAAAACGAGTAAAACTGACTCTAAATCCACATTAGATATGCACTAGTTTTAATACAGTCCTAAATTCCTTTCTGCCTCTCAGGAATTTAGTATATTGTTTATCCCTTTTGTGCCTGAGGTTGTTAATGTTTAAACAGATTTTAATAACCAATAACTCACAGCAGTATTATAAGTATTTTTAAGTATATATAAATATATGCTTGCGTATAAAATATATATAATTATGTATTTTCATAATATATAAATATATATAAGTACACACATATATATATACTATAAGAATAGAAGACTAGTTTACATAAGTATATAGACTAGAATATTAAGTATATAGAAGTATTTAGTAGGCCATATGTCATATAGTAAGTATTTAATAGTTGTAGCTATTATGAATTAGATAGGGGATGTTTATTTCTGAAATATGCATGATATAGTAAATATACTGACAGCTATAAAGCTTGCCAAAACAAACAAGCTGGGGTGGATTAAATATGCCTGCTTAAAGTTATAGGCAAGATATTTTTAAAAAGTTAAACCCAATTTTTTTTATGGGAAATAAAGGTGGATTAAATTAAATGCAGACTAAGAACACTGAGAATTGTTGTGAAAATTAATGAACATTGGTAATGTGAAGTTTCCTAACACACATTAGGTTACAAATAATTTGCTTAAAACAGAATAGAAAAAATAAATATAAGATCAGAAAATACTCAAAGAGAAAAAGATTTCTAGATCTATCTTGGTCATCACAAGATTTAGACATGGACCAAGCTAGATCCTTCTGGGAATGGTTATTTATTCACCTTGATGATAATATAGTAAAAAAAATAAGTGTTAAGAATGGATGAGAGATAGAAAAACAGAAAGACAGAGAAAAAGAAAGAAACCAAGTTGTTATTACTGAGACTTATCTAGAAATTTAATTATTTACCCTTATTAACTGACATTTTTAGGGTCTCAACTTTCTCAAGTATCAATTCAGGAGATAATTTAGTAAAGAAACACTAGAAATTTTTTTCATAACTTTTGGTCACATTTTCTAGCAAAAACATCCTGTACATCTGTAAGACTCCAAAGAAGCAGTATTATCTTAATATACTTGTACAAGAACACTTGTAGATTTTGAATCACATAAGTAGACTGATGCATGAAACATACTTAATGAATTTTGGTTGAATGAAGTAACTGATTTGGGCTTTCAGTGAACTTTAGATTTTGTTTTAATAATTTGTGTCTAATATCTAACATCACAATAGAACAATAAGTCATCATTTTGTCCTAAGGAAACTAGTATGTTGAAGTTTTAATATTTATCCTGTTTTGTTTGGAAATTCACCTTCTTGGTCCACTGTTCCCTTAATTTACCAATATGTTTATAAAGATAATTTGTATTATTACATATCAAAAGATGTAAACCTATATGATGTATTTATTTTTAGTGAAGCAATATGATCAGTAGTAAATAGCTTATAGTACTATTATATACATTATAATATTTTATATGTTTTGAGAAGAAAGTGCCTTTTGGAAAATTTTACATATTTTATTAACATATTAGGAAAGAAAAGTTTAATTTAGCAAAAATTTCTTGGCAGTATTTGTTGTTTTTTTTCCCAAATATCTGAATTTGGCTCAATATCCTCCTTTTAGCTAAGTACCATTTAATTCCAATGACAAAATGAATTTTGTCAATGAGCATTATCACAGCAGGATGTATTACCTATAGAAAACATATGACCCAGATTAGTTAAAAGAAAATGATGCATATTTATCTTCAAATACTTGAGATTAATCTTTGAAGTAGATTTACATGTACCATAGGCTAGTATCAATAATGGTTTGTAAAGTTCAAACAGTACTGTTAGTAAACTAAAAATCACTTTTAGGAGTGTATTCTTGTGGAAACAGCATACATTCATAACCAGAAAATTTTTTTTTACATATTTAAAGGAAATTCTTTTTTCTTTATGAAAATGCTAAAAGCAGCACTCCAATTTTGGAAATGTTTGGTGAGTGATCAAAAGAATGTTATGAATTAATATTTATATACATATATAATCTCAATATATGTAAAAACATAGTATCAATTTCTGCATACATTTTATTAAATTCATGTTTCCTCAGCTGTAATTATATTTGCTATGTGTACAGCTATTGAAGTTGCAGTAAGAAAACACATACTTAGTCTTTTCCACATTTTCTAAAATTATATATAGTCAATGTTTGCTATCCTTTTTAACTGCTGACTACGTTTTAAAATGATTAGTTATCTAAAGTTATAAAGCCATCTTGAAATGAGCTGTTTCAACTTTGTTCTCTTCTTTTCACTGAGATCCTTTCTGAAAAATGGCATCTCAATTTATTGTTGATGCACAAAAGTGAAGGAGAGAAATTATATTTTATTATTTTCTTGCATGTAGAATATTTTCTTGAATGTTTATAGAATTTTAGTGATGCAAATTGTTATTGCATTGCTATTTACTGAATTTAAATTATAGTAAGAAAATTTCTGTCTCTGTCTCTCTCTGTCTGTCTCTCTGTCTCTGTCTCTCTCTCCTAATTTAGCCACTATGAAAATCATAAAAGTAACTTAAATACACTTTCTGACCTGACAGAATTTTATGTGAAACTTTAATTTTGTATCAACACACTTTTGTTTTGCTCACACACCTTGCTAATCAATCCCTTAATTACTGACCTTCTTACTTCATTCTAGAAATATGTGGTTACATTGTATGTTCCTGAACTTTTATGTTACAGTGTATAAAATGTACAGTTAAATACAGTTATTTCTATTTATGAAGTTATATACAGAGTATATACAATTTGAACATAAATTAGTGTGTGATATAGTATGCAAGTAACAATATATATATATATATATATGTATATTTCCAAATTTCTAACCCATTTTTAGAGAAAAATTATACAACTTCAACATAATATAATGTATAAAAATGGTAGAATTGAGAGGGCTCAAGAAAAGCTTCATGAGATATTGCATGAGATTTTACATATAAAATTACATCTCTATCTTTATAAATATATGAGATATCTAACCAAAAAATGTTGAGCAGATTTTCTCTGAATGAACATTAAGGAAGACAAAGAGCAGAAACAATTCAAATGTTCATCGACTGCTGAATGGATAAACAAAATATGACATGTACTTATAAGGAAATATTATTCAGCCGTAAAATGAAGAAAATGTTGATACATATTAATACAACATGGATGAACTTTGAAAACATTATGCTAAGTGAAAGAAGTCAGCCTCAAAAAGGCACATATTGTATAATACCATTTCTACGTAATATATAGAATAGACAAATCTATAAAGATAGCAGCATATGAGTGGTTGGCAAGAGCTGGGTGAGGGATGAACGAGGAGTGACTTCCTTTTTTTTTTTTTTTTTTTTTAGATGAGGCAACCCTTGGTTGACCTCACAGGTTGCAAGGACCTTGTCAGTTTACAATCCCTTATTTTTTATTTTTTACAACTATGGCACGTGATCTTCCTAGGTGGTCTCCCACCCAAGTACTAACCAGGCCTAACCCTGCTTAGCTTCCGAGATCAGACAGGATTGGGCTTGTTTGGGGTGGCATGACCATAGATGGGGAGTGACTTCTTAATGAGAATGCATTTTTATCTGGGGGTGATGAAAATGTTTTGATATTACATAGTGATGTTGATCACTATTGGGAATATACTAAAAGCCACTAAATTACATACTTTAAAATGGTTAAAATGGCAACATATATTATATGAATTTTATCTCAATAATAAAAGAAAGGCAAAAATGTGTGAAATAGTGTGATGTATTTTTATGTCACTATAATGTAGTAAATGGCATAAGATAATCACATTACCTGGTAAGTAAGATATTAAACACATTTATTAAAAAATTCATGAATAAAAAAAGTTCATGAATAAGGAAAAGGAAAAATTTCAAAGGACCTTGAGAACTTTGTTAAGGACTTTGAGCTAAATCGTAAAAATGACCATGTGCTAATGAAGATCTGTAATAAAGAAAGTAGTATTTTCAAATTTAATGTTGCTACATTTACTGTCATTAGAAATGTCAGTGAAAAAGTTCTTTGGAAAAGTGTTACTATGAAGCATTATTGCGGTTAAGAATTGATGAAAATTTGAACTACAACACAGGCCATTGGATTGCAGAGGAGGGAAAATTTCCATTCAGGGAAATCATCCCTAAGGATCAATTGTTTGCCAAATATGTGTACTGAGCGACTATGTAGTCACTGTCCTCATAGAGATTACTTCTAATGAAAAAAAATTTTATTTTGATATTGCAAAGTATGTTAATGAGTAACAAAAATAACTACTGTACTGTAGAATATTACATATGCATATATTTATATATTATAAATATTAGATTATATTACATATTATCTTTACATAATTTTATCTATATATAGATAGATATCTGTAAACATATAGATTAAGATTCAACTAACAGAAATTATTAATATCAATTGCTGAGAAGATTACAGTACAACATGAATAATTAACCTTTACAAGGTCATTCTACCAGGAAGATAATTAAAAACACTATTTTCATTGTTATTTTGGTTCTTTTTATATTTTCCCAATGCATTTTTATTTGATTTTTCTGGAAAAAATAAATGGGAGAATAAGTAAATTCTCCCTCCAACAGAAGGAGTAAGAGAGAAAAAATGAGAGAAAATCATATTAAATAAACTTTGATATTCTAGAAGAACTGATACAATGTAAGCAATGCATACCTTTTGCATGGTTAGAATCAGATTTCCTGGCCTAAAAAATATTAAATAACCATCCAGAATTATAAATATGGTATCTGCCTGAGCATCAGAACACAAATGGAAAGCTAAAGAAATCTTATTCAACTTTATTAAATGCATTTTTTACCCAAGATGAAGTCTCTATGACCCTCTATACTGTAATTCACATTTGAGACAGCTGCACTTTGCCTTTTTTACAAAACAAACTATCAGACAACGGTGATAACAAAATAAGAGATGGTGAATACATCATCTTCCACAAAACAGAGTCAATTACTCCTGGCTTTGTATATGAAAAAATATGAAAATAATAACATCTTTCACTATGCCATTCTAAACCAACTAAGGGAAAACAATTGCTTAGAAAACCCTATTCCGTTCTGAGAAACAGAAAGTAAAATTTGCAATAAAGATGCTACTTTAACTACTTATCGAAAGCACTTTCACTTGCAGGATTAGACATTAATTTATATTAAACACTCAGCTACTTATATACTAAAATAGATTTATAATATCTTTTAAAGTGCTTGTATTAAGTTAAATTTTTAAATCAAACATGAATTCTTTATGATTTTTTAAATTATTAAAATATGGTACACACTTTGATGTTTAATTTGTACAGTCTTATGCCTTTGATAGCAGACTAAAGAGGTCATGGAATTTTATGGCTGAGATGCCATTAGACACTAGCTCACATGCCCATTTTCCTACATTCTCATTTTAAATACTAGGAACTATCGAGAAATGTTTGGCTAGCTAAACTTTATATTTCGCCCATGCATTTTGTATGATGATGAATCAATTCATTAATCATTTAAAAATATGTTTGAAGTCTCATTGTACACCATTTAACCCCTCATACCAAGCAAAAATGTCAGTGGTTTATATATATATATATATGTATATATATACATATATATATATATATGTATATATATACATATACATATATATATATATAAACATATATATGAATAAAGAAATAAATTAATACTTGTAAAAAGAGACAAATAAAATATGATACGTTTATTGTCAACAAAGTTAGGAATCAATAGTTAGTATGACTGTACATTTTCACTAGTTATAAATTATAAGCTAATGTTAACCATATAAATAGAATATTATTTGCATATATGAGCAACCAGTAGTCAAGACTAGTCCATGGCAAAATGATCAATTTTATTATTTAAATGGCACTTTTGTTAAACTATTGATGATGGACCAGAAACTATAATTAACTTTCTTCATGGTGGCATGTGCACTTTATAAAACTTCTTAGAAATTTTACAAATAATGATATTTTTGGAGAAAGTTAATGATACTGAAAAACAAGATAACTTATATGTTAGAGTCCAGTTATGCAGATACATGAAACTTCAGATATCTTTTTGTGTGACAGAACATTTTCTATAAATCTTGCTAATTTTGAAATTATCTTAGTTTTCGTATTTATATCTTTTCTTTTAATTATGCTGAAAAATGCTCTATGCTTTAGCCATTAATTAAAATTTTAATTTCAAGGCTAGAACATTCTTTTGAAGATGAATTAACTACCTAACATACCAACTGATGTTTCTTCTATTTAAGATAATTGAAGAAAAATTATATTTCTCTTTCTATATAAATAAAACTACAATTTTGTGCAGCACTTCACATTTACATGAAGTCCTCTCTAATGAAAGGTATAGGGAGATAGGAGACTGGTAAGATTCAAAACAGGAAACTAAAAATTTAAACAATAAAAACTGAATTCATTCTACTCATGTACCAGAAATTATTCATGCTGAGAAAAACCACATTTATTCTAATAATGACTAACTGTGTTTAATATAATTTTTACTAAAGCTATTCACATGTTAAAATGCCTCTTTTGTATTAAAACAGTTGGCATAATATTAGACAGTTCTTAAATCGACAGCCATATACAGCATACAAAAGGCGAAGCAAGCTGAGAATTCAGAAGGGAGGAAATTCATAACCTTTAATTGAGAAATAGTTTGAAATGATTCAGAAAGATTGTTTTAGGGAAGATTAATTATAACTTTAATTCACTGTAGCTAATAAGAAAAGTTACTTTATATCATAAAGAAAAAGGATATTTTCAAGAAAATTTTCTTTTACATATATTCTAATAGGGATCGAGTCTGGTATTATTCAAGTATTACAAATATTGAGAGAATTAAAAACACACAGGTAAGAAAGGTAGATAGCTATCTTTACACAGACTGCACAATAGCTTAAGTAGAACATTCTATATTTAGAAACATGTTAATGTCTTAATATTCTTAGATATTACTAGTAATGTAATAAAAATAGAAAAAAGAAACCGAAAATGCCATAATGACATTTTAGAAACTAGGTCATCTAGAAAGGAAAATAATGTATAATATAAGTACTTTTGACACAGTATTTGATGTATACAAATTTAAAAGTAAAGAGAAAGACATATCTTTCATGGTTAATATATGTTCAGGGTGTTGGAAGCAATACGTTTAAGATGATCTAATGTTAAAAGTTAAAGAGATCAGACTGGGTTCATAATATTTTAGTTATGAAGAGAAATGAACTCTAGATGATGTCATTTTAGTATGTGAAATCTTCACTGTGTTACAAATTGGCTGTATGTGATAACATACTACCATGTTAACCTTAGCACTATAGGACTGTTGCCAGTAACTAAGTTAGAAAAGAGAAATAGATAAATTACAAATACGGAAGTACTAGTTGTTTATTGTTTTTTTAAGTAAAACATGCGACAATATCCAATTTTCTCAAGAAAACTCTTATCATTTAATGTCTGAATTTTGTCCAGGTAGAAAATATATTATTTTCATTTTTGTCTCAAAAAATTTGCTCAGGACTTCTAGAAGAATGTCACTAGACTTGACTTTCTACACAGTATCTACCCTTAATGTGATCCTGAATGTATAAACTAGCAGGACAAAAGACCTAAATAAATGTAGTGAATAAAAATATTGAAAAGCACATGCAGACACACAATACATACAAACACACACACACACACGCACACGTGCGCACACACACACAAACATACACACGATAAGCTTGCTTTATGAACAAAGAGGCATCTAAATTTAATTAACTGATTTTCTTTTCATGCATCTACCCATTATATAGCTGAGCCTGTGTCAAGGATTAGGTAGTCACATTGTACTTATGCATTAAGCCTAACAATATCAAGGATACAGGCAATCAAAGGCTCAGATAAAGCACAAAGAGGTCTGGGAGGTAAAGGGCAATTTCGCAAGTTCTTCATGCATGATGTGG